>LOEQ01006485.1:63135-74568 GCA_001685075.1 Bramus lutescens | reverse complement strand
GCTGACTGAGAAGCCAAAGACAATGGCACTGGGTTTTTGATTCTACTGCATGTAGTGGCTTTGAGGGTTCCATTCTGTTTGGATGCTCACCTTCCTAGACCTGGATGGAGGGGGGAGGACTTTGGGCTTCCCACAGGGCAAGGAACCCTGACTGCTCTTTGGACTGGAGATACAGGGGGAGGGGGAATGCAGGAAGATGGAGGGAAATGGGAGGAGGGGAGGAGGTGGAAACTTTTAATAAAATATTAAAAAAGAACAAAATAGAAAATAACTGAATTTTAAACTTTTTGTGAGCTCCTTTATTAATATAAGCATTCTAATAGTTAATAATAAAATTTTAAGAACTAACTGTGAAGGCAGATCAACCTAACGTTTCTCAAATCAAAATATAGATAATATAAAATTATACATGTTCACTCTCATGAAAATCTGTGTTAACTTATATTCACTTTTCTACGATTAAAGACCCTGTTATTAAACTATGTTTCTTTTTTGGTAATGAGAACTATGTTCCATTTTACTCAAAAGCAATAGGAAAGGAAAAGGAGGTGGAGGCTGAGTGGGACACATTATTTCTAGTTTGATGATTTACATTCAGAACTCAAATATATCCAGTGACTTTAAATATTTCAGCTACATTGTCACCCTTTTGACAGATATTTTCATAAAATGCCAAAATTTGTTTACAGGAAGTATCTACAAATCATGGAAGTTGTAGTAGAAACTAAGAGTACTACAGAAAAAGTGAGGGCAAGGCCTTCTAAGGGCACAGTGCAGAATTCTCACTCAGAGAACAGAACCATACATACACTGTCACCTTCTACAGCAGCTTTATTTCCTTAGTAACATCTTCCTTAGCATCTGCAAATGTACTCAAGTGATGGCAGTATGTGTGACTACAAAGACAGTCTTGTGATGATGCTTATCCATGATATTTTCCAGACACCTAATTAGTATATTTGTATTACCTAATGTATTTCATTTTTCTTTTCAAAATAAAAGACCTGTTAGTGCTTAGTGAATTCCATGCAGAGGCAGAGCTGAGCTTATTACAATGGAGCCATCAAAAGAATTAAACATGTTACAAAACAGTAAGTGTGGACATATGGAATTGACAGAATCAAAGGATTTGGATGCAAAAATATAGATCAGAGAATGTAGAAGCATCTAAAATATTATCATGGCTTTTTGTTTGCAGTTCCAAGGCTTGGTGATCTTTTGTTCTACAGAAGAAAATGAATGAGTGCCACAGTAAACTGAGCAATGCACATCTTATGGATTCCTTTACATGAAGGAAAGGGCTAAAGACTGCAAAAGGTTTCCTTCCAATTCAAAACTGAAGCAGAAGGGAAGTCCTATGTACAACAGATAAAAATGATCTGTTATGGAAGGAAACCTGTCTATACATCCATCCACTTATCTATCACTTATCTGTCTATCTATTTACCTATCTATGTATTACTTATCTCTCCATCTACTTATCTATCTTTCTATCTATTATCTACCCATCTATCTGTCTCTCATTTTTTAGATGTTCAAATAACCGGCTTATTTCCAATTGGTGGGTTGTTTAGCCTTAATATAAAAAAATTTATGTTGACTTGGTGGAGGTGTGATAAGCCTAGTTCAAGTCATATAAATGGCTTTTTATAACTTTGTATCTCTGACAAGGAAGTTGACTTTAAATATGCTTTCAGGATTCTCCCTGTACCCAACCAAGATTTCCTGGGAAATATTAACAAGTAACATTGTTTCCATTGATTCACATGTGCCCCAACTTTGGAATATACAAACCTTGAGAGACAATGTGGGAGATCAGCAAAGTTTTCACACAATTATCTTCCCTGTAACATCACAGTTTGAGTTTTCACTACTGGAAACCAAAGACTCTTAGGAGGAGAAGTTATGTGAGAGTTCCTTTGATCATTCTTATTCCTCCCTGCTTCCTTAGTGGAAACACAGTGCTAATCCAATGGAAGAACTGGTGAGGAAGAATGCTCATGGGAAGGAAAATAAATTACTACACTGATCTAGTTTTTATTCTACTAGGATAAGAATTTCCCAAAATTAAATTTCAGAAATATCTATGTATGCTTTAAAATTTGTATATTAATTAACCTTTCCAGTGTATTTACACTTGTTATACAACCTCTGAGTGGTGTTTGTAAGACTACTAGCCTAATGAGTAAATAATTTCCAAAGAGGAAAATCTGCTATCAAAATTAAGAAAGCTAGTTATAGTATTACATATAATGACTAATGTCGCATCCAAAGGCTTTTTCCGTTCAAGATTGTTGCAAAAAAGTTTATGAAAGGGAAATATAAAACAAGTTTTAAATGCTTTCCTAATCAACAAAAGTCTAAACAACTCATTAAAATATAAAATGTCATATTGCATACTCTGAATAAAATAAATTATAATGTGTTCATTTAAATTATTAATATTTAAAAATAATTACTATTAATTTTGTAGTCCTATGGCACTTCATTTTGGAAATTTCTCTTTACAAATTGAAATGCTATTATAACACAAAAGAATTCACAGATTTACAAAACAAGAAAATGCATATGAATCTATTAAAAGTGTTTGAGTTGTAGAAATTTGTTGATTGAGGTTTCTGTTCCACCTGGTCTTGCAGTCATTAAGTCCAAAGAATCACACAGAAGTCTACATTAATTATAAACCTAATTATCTTAGGTTTCTTATGTAGAACTTTAAAATAACTCTAAATCCATTTCTGACAACTCTGAGGCCTCTCAGCAGTAGTACCCCCATTCCCTGGAAACCAGGAATCTAACAAACATACTGAAAAGTGGGAAACTTTCCATTTCCCTGAGTCTTTGTGAATGTTCTCCAGAATTGGGACAAGACAACCTTTAAGATGTTGACTCAGTTCCTGATGTACGTGCTAGGTGGCAGGCCTCCCAGAGACTTGATTTGACTCAGCCCTTGGGAAAGGGGTCATAGTGACCCTTAGATGTTTCCTCTTATCTGGCAACCGTTCTCCAGCCAATTATTGGTAATAGCCCTTTTGAATAAGCCAATCATAATAGTCAAAAAACAAGCCCCAGACACCCCTCTTGCTTCTGTGACTTTTTCCTTTAAAAGCAGCCTGTACCAGCTATTTGGGGTCTTTCTGGCCTCTCTAATGCTGAAAGACCCTATCAAGACAGAATTAATAAATCTTCATGCTTTTATATCAGCTGTGGTATGAGAGATGGTCTCTTGGGGTAACTCCTCCTCAGTGATTGGACTCTAGGGTCCAACACTTATTAACTCTTATAACTTGTATTAGCCCATAATTCTTTTCTATGTTAGCCACATGGCTTGGTAGCATTTTTGACGAGGCAGTCACATCTTGCTTCCTCTGTGACTGGGTCATGACTGCAGACTGAAACTTCCCTCGTCCCATAATTCTTAATACAACACCTCTACTTCATGCCTGGTTGAGATTTCCCCACCTATACTTTCTGCGTGGCTACTGGCCAATCAGCATTTTATTAGAAAGAGTACAAGTGACAGGATAAAAGACCATTATCCCACAGCATCCCCCCTTTTTTGGAAATAAGAATGTAATATTCTTTGTTTAGCTTTTCTCCTGATGATTATCCATAACAACTTGTAACCAACATTTTATACAAAGGAAAATATCCTTAATATATTTTTAGAGAATGTGGGAATAATTTTCCTGGCTAATTCCTGCTGATTGGGGGTGCTGATAATCTTATGGGAATGTAAAGAAAATTTAGAATTATGATCAAGTCCTGACCAAAGTATCCTGCGAGGCTTGATCATCTCAGGCAACAGTATTGAATCTGTTATGGATACAGAACTCAGACATCTGGGCCATTCGCTCCTATTGAAGATTTTTCAGGGAGTCTTCCTTGATCAAACCTGATTTATCTTAACCCATAATGAATCCACAGTCTCTCATTTCCTGTGGAAACAAAAGCAAAATATCTTGTCCAAAGTAACATACCTTTTGACTTTAACTTTAAAGTCAAGGTATTTTCAAAATACCTATCTTGGATTAATTCAGCAGCATTTATAAACAACTATATTTTAGCAGTTGTTGCTCCTTCCTCAGCATTCAAACAATTCGAGGAGGACATAATAGCATACAGTATGCAGATTCTCTGTGTGTTTTCCATCTTTCCATGGCTTTATTTTAAATTCTATTTCTTCTATTTTTATTTTTAATTTTTGGCTTTTTGAGAAAGGATTTCTCTGTATATCTTTCTCTGTCCTAGAACTCACTCTGTAAACCAGGCTGTCCTTGAACTCATAGAGATCCACCTACGTCTGCCTCCCAAGTGCTGGAATTAAAGGTGTTTGCCACCACACCCAACTACTCTCTTTTTTCTTTTTTATTTTAAGGACTTAAAGCTCTTTTGTTGTTGTTTTCTCCCAAGCCTACATATATTTTTAACACACAATAAACCATTTAGAGGTTTTCTTCTTCTTTGAATCTATATTTACTGTATATATATCTCTCTCTCTTTCTGACCACGTGAGTCTCTAATTTGTTAAGCAATATGGCTAGGATTCAAGCCTTGGCTTTGATGGCTGGATCCATCCCATTCTTTAGTTTTCTGAAATTCTAGCCCCATGGTGGAGGTACAGGCTAGAGCCATGTTTATTGCTACAAATCTATGGTATTTAGAAATCCCTGTGACCATGAAAAAGCATGCATTCAGCTTTTCATCAACACCATTTAAGTATTTCGTGGCAGGACCTCTTAAAAGAACTGCAAGCTTTTGCAGCTAAAACTGAGTCAAGAAGCCTCTCTAAAATGAGAATGCTTACCTCTAGGAAGCAGAGCCCACCCAAGAAGGTGCTGCCATAAATAAGCTGTGCTTTACTCTATTCTTTTCTCTCTAGAATTAATTCCCAAGCTCTCTCAGGCTTTATGTGGATGTACTTGTCCACATGGGTGCCATTTGTTCACTGAGGTTTTCTGTCCCACCGAGCCCTGCAGTGATTCAATTCAGACTTCTCATTTTGCAAAAAATGGAGGGGAGTTTTGTGGGACAATGATCTTTTAACCTGTCACTTTTATTATTTTAATAAAATGCTGATTGGCCAGTAGCCAGACAGGAAATATAGGTGGAGTAACCAGGCAGGAAGAAGAGTCTGGGCAATGAGAACAGGAGAATTCCAGGAAGAGAAAAGCTCTGTCTGCAGTTGTGACCAAGCCAAAGAGGAAGCAAGATAGCAAGATGTGACTGCCTTGCCAAAAAATATACCAAGCCATGTGGCTAGCACAGATAAGAATTATGGGCTAATATAAGTTATAAGAGTTAATAAGAAGCCTGAGATACTAGACCAATCAGTTTATAATTAATGTACAACTCTGTGTTTTCTTTGGGACTTAAAGACTGTGGGAACCAGGCAGGAGAGAAACCTCAGTCAACATAAAGTACATAGCTTAGGAGAAGAGTTGAATCACTGCACAAGTTTTGGGTCACAGTCCTGAATATAAAGCCACAGGACCAAAAGGCATCATTTCTATGTCCATCATTAGAATGTAAGAACACACACAAATTTGTGCATCTTCATGTTTTCAATAATCATGTTATGCATTGAAGTACATAACATACCAAATCTAGGAACTTACATAAATCTATTAGACACAATCATCTAAAAACAACTGAGTTCCTATGTAGTAGTGTAAACAAAAATAAAAAAAAATTGTAGATGCCTTCAGTCTCTGTGTACTGAATACGAATAAAACTTTATGGAGCTGGAGTTCTCTTGTCTATAAATACAGAATAACAGTATTTATCAAATGCAGAAACTATAAGTATTATATGAGATAATATATTCAAGCCTAAATTTAAATAATATGTACTAATTATATATATATATATTATATAATAAAGCAGTGCCAATACTAGTCATGATTGTATTTGAAAAACATAAAGAATTTTAATTCTTGAAGTTTTTAATAAAGATAAAATATTACCCAGTGACTTTTAGTGATTGAGACCATGGCTTTTAGATCATTATGTCAGATGATGCATTGGAAAAGAAATTGCTCCATTCACAGTTATTCTAGAGGAAGTCTGCTACTATCTCCTTTATGAAGAGATACAGTAAGACCAATAAAAAATTTGTTTGTCTCACTAGTTCAATACAATCTACTAACTTTTCACTACATTAAATACTATTCAGGGATGAGTGGGGCCTTGGAGCTTCATAAAGAGAGAGCTGCATAGACTCAGAGAAAGTCAAATTCTAAGGAGTCTCTAAAATCCCTGAATTTTCTCTTTCACCAGAAGCAGCTCTTCTTTATCCTAGATATAAGTATCAGAACTTACTTTCTGGGCCAAGTCATCTGATATGACTATGAGTAAAGCAGTCCCGCTGGAGGGTTTGCAGAAAAATTAAACTGTGGCAATTTGATGAAGAGCAATCAGATTATTTGCCTTTATGAAAAAGAGGATATAGTAGCTTTTGCCAGTATCAAACTAGTTAGATAGCAGGATACAATGTTATTTGCAAGCAAAGAGGGTACACAAAATTAATGTCCAATACCAATTGTCATTCATCCTTCATCCTTCCCTGACTTCTGAGATACTATACAGAGAAATACAAAATGGTCTAAACATTGCTGCCAAAGGGAGTGTGTTGGTTTCACAGAAAATGGAAGACATATTCTGCCCCATGAGCCATGGACTCTAACCTTAAAAATCTATAATGAATGCCTATTAAGACACCTAGGCCAAACCAACTTCATGAAACTCTCTTTTTTATTTTTATTTTTAATTTTAGTGTATGTAAGTCAATTTCCAAAAAAAAGACATGGAGTAGAACATTAATCCTGAGGCTATAATTCTTCCCAGTAAAACCAAAAAAAAAAATCCCAGTGATATTTGTTTGTATCAGTGTTTAGAAGTCCAGTTAGAGGCAGAAAAATAATGAGAAAATAATCTTTGAAAGGCTTTGTAAAGCAATGGAAGAGGGCAATTTATCTAACTTTGAATGTTTAATGGTTAATATTTCATACTGCAAAGCCTGAACATCTGTATTCAATTGTCATATGGCCATATTTGCTTGGAGAAATCAAGATCTCAGAGTTATATACATAAACAAGGATGTTACTTTCTTTCAATTTAACAAAGTGAAGCATAGAAGAATTGGTTCCATAAGCCCAATATGTCTCCACAGTATAAAACACATTCATTAGTGACACCACAGCAGAGAACAGCAATTCTGCAGTCACATCCTTCCTCTCAGATTCACCAAGTCATTTCCCTCGATCTCTAGTTTCTTCATCTGAGTCACTCTTGGTAGGCAGACTGTTCTTCATTGCTCAACAATGCCATCGCCTTATTCTCTTTCTTTTCTTTAGGTCTGGCTCTTCAGACACTTGGAAGTTTCTTGTCCATAAAATTCATGATATTGAACTGACATTTTGTAGATCATTCCCTACAGAGAGATACCTTGCTCAGCCTTGATAAAAGGGGGAGAGATTTAGTCATGCCTCAACTTGATATACCAGGCTTTGATGACTCCCAGAGGGAGGCCTTACCTACTGTGAGGAATTGATATGGGGTGCAATGGGGAGAGGAGGGTAAAGAGAAGGCGAGGAGGGAAAACTGGGGCTAGTGTGTAAAGTTTAAAAAATTAATTTTAAAAAGTAAGGGAAAAATATCCAACACCCCAAAAAAATTCATGACATAAAATTTGTTGATTAATACACCTGATATTTTACTGAAATTTTTTTTTATTTTTTTAAAAAGAAAGCAAGCTGTCTTTTTACATCATACATAACAATCCAAGTTCCCACTCCCTCCCCTCCTTCCACTCCTTCCATCTACCTCCTCAACCCACCACCAATCCAGTCCCCAGAAGGGGCAAGACACATTGCCTTGGGGAAAGTCCAAGGAACTCCCCCAAATATCCAGGATACAAGCAGTGGGGATAAGTCCTTGTGTAACTTCCAGTGGTTCTGTAGTCTGTCCCAGCCCCTCAACTGTCAACCACATTCAGAGGGACTAGTTTGGTCCTGTACTTCTAGCTTCCCAGTCCCATTGGAGTTGGTGAGTTCATATTAGCTCAGGAAGTCTGTTCAGTGGGTGAACCCATTATGGTCTTGACCTCTTTGCTCACATTCTCACTCTTTCCATTCTTCAACTGGACTTTGGGAGCTCAGTCCAGTGCACTAATATGCATGTCTGCCTATGTTTTCATCAGTTACTGGATGAAGGTTCTATGGTGATATTTAAGATATTCATCAGTCTTAATACAGGATAAGGCCAGTTTAAACAAACTCTCCTCTATTGACCAGGGTCATCCCTGTGGTCTTCTGGAAATTTCTCTAGAGCAAAGATTTTTCCTATCCACATAATGGCTCCGTGAATGAAGATATCTTCTTCCTTGTTCTCATCCTTGTCCTTCCTCTGTCTCAACCATCCCACTCAATCAAGTTCTCCTCATCCCTCCACTTCTTCCCTCCTCTTCCCCTTCCACTCTACCTTCTCTCCACACCCTTATGTTCACAATTTTGTCAGGAGATCTTGTCTATTTTGACATTCCAGGTGGATTTATATATGTTTTTCTTAGGGTTCACCTTGTTACTTAGCTTCCCTAGGATCATGAACTATGGGCTCAATATTCTTTGTTTATAGATAGAATGCACTTAATACATACCATTTCATGTTTTGGGGTCTGGGTTGGTGTAGGAGGTCCTTCTATCTTTGTGATGCTTTCATTGGTTAATAAAGAAATTACTTTGGACCTGTTGATAGGGTAGAACTTAGGTAGGCAGGGAAGACAGAATGAAATGCTGCAAGAAAAAAGGGCAGAGTTGAAAAGATGCCATGGATCCACTAAAGACAGATGCTGGAAATTTTACCCAGTAAGCCACTGCCACATGGTGATATACAGATTAATATAAATTGGTTAAAGTAATAAGAGAATTAGTCAATAAGATGTTAGAGCTAATGAGCCAAGCAGTGCTTTAATGCATACAATTTCTGTGTGGTTATTTTGGGGCTAAGCAAACCAGGTAGCAGGGACAAACAAGTGGCCCCTGCCCACAACAACATGTGCCCAACATGGGGCTCAAAACCATGACTCTGGAATTAAGAGTCCCATGCTCTACTGACTCAGAGAGCTGGGCCATTTCCTATACAAGACTTAGACTCCATAGGATAGAATGTTTATTAAAACATTTAACATATGTTCCTTGCTTTATATTGTTTATGCTGGCTGTAATTCTAATTATACTTGATATCTGTTCCTACTGTATATAGTTTTGTAATGTGTTTACAACTCTCTTATTTAAACAAAAGGGGGAGGTGCTGTGGGAGCACATTGTGCTCCTTCAGCCAATAATCTTTAAGATACTAGCCCATTTGGGCATGGTCTCTTATGCTGTAAACGCAGTGGTAACCATGTACCTTCTCTCTTGCTTCTGGCTCCCGCTTCTGGCTGCTAGACTCTGTTCCTGTTCACACAGAGGACTGCTGTCTAGGACAGTGATCTCTAAGTTTTCCCCTTAAATAAATGACCCTTTTATTATTCATAATTCTTAATTTGTGTAGGACTGTCTTGTGACTTACATCATCACTGAGTTACATCACTCAGGAGAATATTTTCTATTTCCACCCACTTTAATGCAAATTTCAAGATGTCATTGTTTTTTACTGCTGAGTAGTACTCTAATGTGTAAATGTGCCATATTTTCTTTATCCATTCTTCAGATGAGGGACATGTATGTTGCTTCCAGGTGCTGGTTATTACATATAATGCTGCTATGAAAATGATTTAACAAATGTCTTTGTAGCATGATTGAGCATCCTTTGGGTATACACCCAAGAGAGGTATTGCTAGATCCTGAGGTATGTTGATTTCCAATTTTCAGAGAAACTGCCATACTGATTTCCGAAGTGGTTGTACAAGTTTTCATTCCTACCAGTAATGAATGAGTGTTCCCCTTACTCCACAACCTCTCCAGCACAAGCTATCATTGGTGTTTTTGATCTTAACCAGTCTTACTGGTGTAAAATGGTATCTCAGAGTTGCGTTGATTTGCATTTCCCTGATAGCTAATGATATTGAACATTTCTTTAAATGTCTTTTGGACATTTGAGAGTCTTGTGTTGAGAATTCTCTGTTTAGTACTGTACCACATTTTTAACTGGATTATTGAGAATTTTGATGTATAATTTCTTGAGTTTTTTATATATTTTGGTGGTCAGTCCTTTGTCTGATATAGGCTTGGTGAGGATCTCTTCCCAATCATTAGGTTGCCTTTTTGTCTTATTGACTGTATCATGGGCTTCATAGAAGCTCCTCAGTTTAAGGAGGTCCCATTTATTTATTGTTGCTCTCAATAATAATGTCTGTACTACTGGTGTTATATTTAGGAAGTAAACTTCTGTGCTCATGCATTGAAGGCTATTTCCAAGTTTTTCTCCTATCAGGTTCAGTGTGGTCAGATTTATATATTGATGTTTAATCCATTTGGACTTGAGTTTTCTTCATGGGGATAGATTTGAATCTATTTTCATTTTTCTAAAGGTTGATATCCAATAATGCCAGCACCATTTGTTGAAGATCTTTTCTTTTTTCATTATAATTATAATTTTAGATTCTTTGCCCAAAATCAGGTGATCATATGTATGTGATTTAGTATCTGGGTCTTTGATTCGATTCCATTAGTCTACCTTTCCATTTTTATGCCAATACCAAGCTGTTTTCATTACCATAGTTCTGTAATGGAATTTGATGTCACGGAAGGTGATGCCACCAAAGGTCCTTTATTGTACAGAATTGTTTTGACTATCTTGGATTTTTTTTCACATGAAGTCATTTATTGTTCTTTCAAGGTCTGTGAAGAACTGTGTTAAGATTTTGATGATTATTGCATTGAATCTATAGATTGTTTTTGGTAGGATTGTCATTTTTATTATATTGATCCTACCTACCCAAGAACATGGAAGATCTTTTCAATTTCTGGTACCTTCTTCAATTTTTTTTTCTTCAAAGTCTTAAAGTTCTTGTCAAATAGATCTTTCACTTCTTTAATTAGTGTTACCCCAAGACATTTTATGTTATCTGTGGCTATTGAGAAAGGTGATGTTTCTCCACTTTCTTTCTCAGCTTCTTTATCACTTTTGTAAAGAAGGACTTCTGATTATTTGAGTTGATCTTGTATCATGCCACATTACTGAAGATATTGATCACTTGTAGGAATTCCCTGGTACAGTTTTTTTTTCTTTTTGGTGACTTATATAGACTATAATATCATCTACAAAAAATGAAAGTTTGACTTCTTTCTTTCCAATTTGAATCTCCTTGATCTATTTTTGTTGTCTTATTGCTCTAGCCAGAACTTCAAGAACTTTGTAGAATAGATATGGAGAGAGTGGACAGCTTTGCCTTGTTTCTGATTTTAGTGGGCTTGCTTTGAGTTTCTTCTT
>LOEQ01006485.1:50836-61971 GCA_001685075.1 Bramus lutescens | reverse complement strand
CTGGTTAGAATCTTCCCAGTAAGCCACCACCTCGTGGTGATACACAGATTATTAAAGATGAGTTAACCAATATGTGAGAATTAGCCAATAAGTGGCTAGAACTAATAGGCTAGGCAGTGCTTAAGTGGATGCAATTCGTGTGTTGTTATTTCTGGTGTAAAGCTAGCCATGCCGGAGCCGGGCAGGATGAAAAGCAGGCCAGCCCACAGCTCCTATCACTACAGTCTTCTCTACAGGAAACTCTCCTTCTGGCTCTCTAGATATGCTGATGCAGTTTGGAGAGAGGCCCAGGGTTCTGTCCCACTATGGAGGGCCTAAAAAGTGGGGTGTCCCACTGAGTGGCTGGTCACTCACATCTTGGTCCTCCCTGTATTGAAGCAAGCTGTGTTTCAGAGTTCCACTGATGTTGCAAGAAGAAAGCAAGTTTGGGTGTGGGATTGGGCTTGTAGCTTGTGGAGGGGTCTGGTGGATATGGGTAGCTACTGGGTTAGCCTACCTGCAGTAAACTCTCTCGATGGCTGGGAAGAGAAGCTGAGGCAGTTGGGGAAGGGGCCTGTGGTTTTGTGCCACTATGGAGGGCCTAGAGAATGGTTTGTTCCACCAAGTGGCTAGTACTCTCTGTATTGTAGCAAGCTGTGCTTCTTAGTTACACTGAGGTTTCAGGAGGATATGTGAGTTTGAGGGCAGGATGGGGCTTGTGGCTTGTAGGGTCTGGTGGGTAAGGCAAAAATAGCATTTTGTATACAATATATTCTGAAACTGGTTTACAATCCCCACTTCTTCCCATTCCCCTCCAACCAACTTCCTATCTCCTTTCTCTGTTGTTTTGAAAAATAGTTAGGCAAACAATGCCAAATAAGCAAACCAGAATTTTAAAATAAATAAATAACAGAGAAAGCACAAAATCTCAAATACATGCACACAAAAATATGCATACAAAAACAAAATCTGATAGGCCACTCCTACCAGAAAACCAGGTAGACTAACTTCAATCCTTCTAAGTGCCCTCTCTTCTCAGCACTGCAATAGATCCCTTCCCAATGCCCACATCTCCTGCACTAACCTCTCTTCCCCACTCATCACTGCATCTAAGCCTCCAACACCAGCAGACATTCCCTGGGAAAAACCAGAGAGAAATAGAAACCAAAGAACAAAACAATGATGTAACGAGGACAAATCCTGAAATCTATATCTGAAACTAACTATAGTCATTCCAAATCCAGATACCTAGCCACCAACAGAAGAATACAATTGGTAGCAAACAGGACTATATGTTTCTACCAAAGTCCAGTTATACAACCACAGCAGGCCCTAAAAATTACAACATAGCTAAAGCACAAGAAAAAAACCTTAAAACCAACTATATAAAAATGAAAGAAATCATTTAAAAGGAAATATGAATAAATCCCTTAAAGAAATCTAGTAAAACAGAAAAAACTAGAGGAAATTAATAAACCCTTTATAAATCCAATGAAACCTAAACAATAATATGAAGGAAGCAAATAAACCTGTTCAAGACCTAAAAATGAAAATAGAAGCAATAAAGAAAATATAAACTGAGGGAATTCTGAAAAAGAAAAATATGGAAATTTGGGAATAAAAACAGGAATAACATAGCAGGTTTCACCAACAGAATATAAGGGATGGAAGCTAGAATCTCAGGCAATGAAAATACAATGGAAGAAATGGATATATCAATCAAAGAAAATATTAAATCAAAAATTCCCATAAAAAACTCCCAGGAAATGTGGGACATTATGAAAAGACCAAATCTAAGAAAAATAGGAATAGAAGAAGAAGAATTCCAACTCAAAGGCTCAAAAGACATATTCAACAAAATTATAGAAGAAAAATTTCCCAATCTAAACAAGAACATGCATATAAAGAAATTACGAGAAGCTTACATAACACCAAATAGGCTGAACCTAAAAAGGGTCTCTTTGTCACACACTAATCAAAACATTCAAAATGTAGAATAAAAAACTACAAAATTTTACAAAAGAAAATTCCAAATAACATATAAATCAAATCTATTAGAATTACACTTGGTTTCTTAATGTGGACTCTCAAAGCAAGAAGGAAGGACCTGGAAAAAATGTGCTTCAGATTCTTTGAGACCTCATAAGTCAGCCCAGATTACTATACCCAGCAAAACTTTCAATCATGAAACTACAGAATAAGAAATTCCATAATAAAATCAAGTCTAAATGACA
The DNA here is from genome assembly GCA_001685075.1 of Bramus lutescens. NCBI lineage: Eukaryota > Metazoa > Chordata > Mammalia > Rodentia > Cricetidae > Bramus > Bramus lutescens. The sequence goes on along the minus strand of LOEQ01006485.1, from coordinate 59,758 downwards.
TCTATCTACAAAAGGAGAGTTAACACATATGAAATCCCAGGAAACAATTTCATACCAGCAAACTCAAAAGAAGTGAAGAAAACACATACAAATGTGCACACACACACACACACACACACACACACACACATACACTTGACCACCACAAAGAAAATAATGGGAATCAAGAGTCTTTGGATTATGACATCTCCCAATAGCAGTGGACTTGGTCCCACCATTTAAAAAAAAATCAGGCTAACAGAATGGATGTGAAAACAGGATTCATCATTCTACTGCATCCAAGAAACATACCACAGCATCAAGGATAGACATTACCTCAGGGTAAAAGGTTGGGAAAAGATATTCAAGGCAAATGGACCTAAGAAGCAAGCAGGTGTAGCCGTTTCAATACTCAACAAAATACACTTCTCACCAAAACTAATCATAATAGATGAAGAAGGATATTGTATATTTATCAAACGGAAAATCCCCAAGATGACATTTAAATTCTTAACATTTATTTCCCAAATGAAAGAGCACACACTTTGGCAAAATAAACACTGTTACAGCTCAAATCACATATTGACCCTCACATGTGATAGTGAGAAACTTCAATACCCAACTCTCATCAAAGGACAGGTCATTTTAGACAAAATTCAAACAGAGGAATGCTGAAGTAATAAGTGTTTTAAACAAGTGGTGATAGCAAATATTTACAGAACTTTTCATGCAAACATGAAACAATTTACCTTCTTCTCAGCATTTCTTGAAATTCTTTATAAAATTGACCACATACTTGGAAAAAAGAAAATCTCACCAGATACAAGAAAATTGACATAACTCCCTGCATTCTATCAGACTAACAAGGATTAAAGTTGAATATAAACAACAACAGAAACAAGAAAAAAGTTTGTGAACTCAAGAAAACTGAACAACTACATACTTAGTAAGAAAATGGTTCAAGACTTAAATAATAAAATTTAAAGGCATTCTAGAATTCAGTGATAAAGAAAACACAGCATACCCAAATATACAGGACACAATGAAAGTGGTGCGAAGAGGGAAGTTCATAGCACTAACTACCTACTTAGTAATAATAATAATATAAAGGACTGGCATTGATGGTGCACACCTTTAATCCCAGCATTTGGGAGGCAGAGGCTGGTAGATCTCTGTGAGTTAAAGGTCAACCTGGTTTATAGAAAGAGTTTCAGGACATTCAATTAGACGTAGAGAAATCCTGTCTTGAAAAGCCGAAAAAATTAGACTTTAAAAAGTAATCTTTTAAAAGAAAGATGAATTTGACAAAGGCTTTAACCTATATACAACAATCAAGAACCCACAAACAAAAATAAATTAATTTCAGATCTAAGGATAAAATGCATGTATAGCCATATTGAACAATTTTAACACACACAAAAATCAAGAAATAACAAATGTTAAAAAAAACTGGAGAGAGTTTATGCTAGCAAATTAGCAGGATACCTAAAAGTTCTAGAAAAGAAAGGATTAAGTATAACAAGAGGAGTAAGAAATAATCAAACTGAGAGCAAAAATCAATAAAATATAAATGAAGAGAACAATACAAAGAGTCAATGAAACTTTGGATTGCTTCTTTAAGAAAATAAACAAAATAAACAGCCCTTATCCATATTAATTAAAAGACAGAGCTAGTATCACAAAATTAATGACATTAACAATGAAAACAGGGATTTCACAACAGACAGTGAGGAAAAACAGAATCATAAGTACATATTGTAAAAACTTGTACTCCACCAAATTGGGAAATCTAAAATAAACCAATAGATAACATTTCCATGGTTAAAATATTATCAGATAAATATATAACAACTATTGAAATAGAAGAAATCATTAAAATTTCCCAACCCCTCAAAAATCACAGGGCCAAAAAGTTTTAGCACAGAATTCTACCAGAGTTTCAAACAAGGGATATTGCCAAATACTCCCCAAATTATTCCACAAAATACAAACAAAAAGAACATCTCCCAATTTATCTAAGCTACAGTTATCCTGACACCTAAACACATCAATACTCAATAAAGAAAGAATTACAGGCCAATTCCCTTCACAAAAAAAGGTGTAAAAATTCTGGCAAACTGAACCCAAGAAAGCATAATAAAAGATTCAGAGAAGGATAAATACATAAAAATCAACACAGAAAATCGAACATTATAAAGAAACTAAAAGATATAGTTTCTCGAGCCCTTGGGGTGAGGTTTAATGAAGACATTTCCATTTAAGACTGAGTATTCTATGGTTTCTCATTCTCTGCATTTTGTTCAGTTGTGGGTCTGGATGGGTGGTAGTTCTCTAAGCAAGGCACTGAACCTTGAGTACAGAATAATGTCTTTGGGACCCATTTTATTGTTACACCCTTTAACAGAACAATAGTATTTGATTTCCCCCATAAGGAAAAGTTCTTATTTGTAAGACTAGGAAATGTAGCAATGATTTAAGCACTTGTTACTTTTGCAAAATATCCAGATTCTCTTTCCAGAACCCTTGTCTGGTGGCTCACAATTGCCTGTAATTATAGCTCCAAAGGATCTAGCATCTCCTTTTGGGATCTGCAGGCAATTTATGCAGTCATGTGTATACAGACAAGCATTCACACACAGGTACACATGAAGAAGAAAACTACTGCTTTTAAAGACAGAGAATATGGATTCTCTTCACCAGTCACTAGTAATGAGGTTGAGATCCAAGTTTATCCATTCAAAATATATGAGCTATTCAACAAAAATTTATATTTATGATTTTCTGTACATAATATATATGCACATGTATATAGATACACATATTTGTGCACATGTATGTCTACATAAAGAAAGATGTATTAGTTTCCATGTTTCTGTAAATATAGGACCCACAAATTCTATTATTGAACAGCATGAAGTGTGCATATAATGCTAAGAGTTCTAAATATTCATGTTAATATTTTTAGTGGATACTATACAGATTAATGCAAATGTTTATGTTTTAATCTTTCATCCACAAAGTATATATTTTGTAGTATTGTGTAAAGTTTCAATGCACTGAAAATAAGTAGAGTGGGACTAGTTGGGAAGAAGAAGGTAACCAATGGGAGTGAAGGTGAATGAGAGAGGGTAAAGGAAAGAATATAAAATATATTGCTTATGATTGTAAAAATGTCATAATATCACCCATTATAGTATATAGTTAATATGCACTAATGATTAAAGAAATCCTTTACAATCCCCATGGAAGTTTCTTATTTAATAATTAAAAGACAGAAGCCTTTATTTCATTAATAACACACATTTTTCTGTTCCATTTAAAGGGTGAAAAGAATACATTGGAAAGAGTACAGTAACAATATAATACCCTTCTTTCTCAGTCAACAATTTCAGAAAACTCACATAAACATTAATAAAGGCATGAAAGAGCATGAGTTGCTAAATTTTGTTCTACAGTTCGATAAAAGTAGAGGTGCTTATAATATCTCTACATTTGCTATATTTACTAGATTCTGACTCAATAGTGAATGAGTAAAGGAACAAATCAGTGTGTTTATAAGCCTGCCAAGTTTATCAAATTGAATGATGCTTACTTAGCAGGTGGCACAAACACCAGACTCAGAACAGTATTTACAGGGTAAAACACAACAGTGAAAAGAGAGAGACACGTGCAACTCTTCTGTCACTCATTTGACTTTGAAGTAATGAATTTGAATCTAAAAGCAGATATCAAATTTTGAAAGGTGGTCATTTTTCTTTGAGATATGTGAATTCTGAATTCAATTTTAGATAAACCCCCAACACCCCCTATAACAGTGGTTAGAGATGGAATCATGGCATGTTCGCTGCTATGTTGTAAGGTAGTGACAAGGCGATTTTCATCTTCCACGTCAAAATTCACCATTGAGGGTGCTTCATTCCTCTAATGGTATATCTCAAATTTGGATTTGGAAACCTGTTAGAGAAGGGGTGTGCATGTGTCTGTGTGTGCATGTGTGTGTGTGTGTGCGTGTGTGTGTGTGTGTGTATGTGTGTTGTCAACAGTAGCTTCAAAACCTGAGGCTATCACTTCACCCTTCCATTAGGACTACTCCTTTAAATTACCTGGCCCTAAAGGGAGATTCTAACAACAATCCTGCTAAACTGGAGGCTAAATCAGAGATTTCTTAACTTTGCCTAGAGAATCACAGGAGAAACATGTGATAAGGTTAATATCCAATCAACAGTAAATTATAAGATTTACTCGAATTTAAATTTTTTATGAAGTCCCTTTAATTTTCTCTATTGGTGGGGAAGCTCCTCTAACTGAAATGAGATGGCTAAGAGCAGATTAGGAACTACCATCATTTTCCATTTGAATTCCTGTTTTAATCATTCCAAAATGATCAGTTTGATTATTGACTATAAGGATACTTAATTTCTTTTTCTTTATTATTTTGCAGTGTCTTAATAGGTACAAGCCATTCAGGATTTTTTGAGGTCTATCCTCCTGCTTCAGTCTCCTGGTGCTGACAGGTGTGTACTGCTCTGTCTCTGGAATATTTTAATACAACTAAACATGAGATTCATCTTAACAAAGCTTTGCAATTAGTAAGCACTGACTGTTAGTTCAAAGACTTCCTTGTTATTTTGTGGCAAATGAGTATTTGCTAAGATTGGAAGATTTCATACCACCAATGATAGAATATGTTTATAATTTGAGCATTTGGGAAGTTGTAGTGAGTTTTTATCTGTCTGGGCAGTTAGCTCCCAAATAATGACAGAGAGACTTATTATTAATTATGAAAGTTCAGCCTTAGCTTAAGATTCTCTCACTGGCTCTTATAACTTAAATTGACCCATAGTTTTATTTATCCTCAGTCTACCACATGGCTTTTACCTCTCATCTTTTACCTTGTTTCTTTCTGTATCTAGTGGGTTCTCTGCCACTCTTTTCCCAGAATCCTTTTTGTGCCAGGAAGTCCCACCAACATCTCTTTCCTACATATTGGCCATTTAGCTCATTTGGCAGTCATAAGGTGCCTTGGCAAAGACACATCTTCATTGTGTACAAGAAGAATGTTCCAGAACAGGAAGCTGAGATAGTAAAATTATCCAAGTTCAAGGTTTTACTGAACTACAGAATAAGATCCTATCTAAAACAAAATGAACAAGTTTTAAATTTCATATCCTTATGTGCTTGACAGTGATTGTCAATAATGACATTTGATAGTTCTAAAAAATAAAAAATTAATCATGTTAGTATTACCTTAGAACAAATGTTGCATCTACTTTATATGTTTTGGTAGTTCCTTCTTTGAATGAAATATTTGAAACCATTTCTCATAAACTATATCCAGCTATTTTTTGCTGAAAATATATCCTTCTATTAGGATTCTCTAATGCAAGTTTCAGGCGGGTTTTTTTTGAAAATTTTCCTTAAAATAAATTATTCAAAATGAAACATACATCGGGAAATTACAAAAATGCCAGTGGAAAATACTTGCAAAAATCAGTCAGTGACCATTTTCTTTATATAACAAAAACAAAATCACTATAGGCTGAAAGGACTACTTAGAAAATTTTTTAATCAAAAAGGCTTTCCTTCTTGGAGATATCTCCAAATATAAACAAAAGTTTTAAGTTAAGATGAAATAATTGTAAGTCATAATTTAAGTTCCTGTTATTCAAACTGAAAGTCAGAGAGAGAGGAGAATCCAATATTAGAAACTGGCAAATATTTTGAGAATGCATTTTACAAAGGATATATGCATGAATAAATATGAATTAGAATTACAGAAATAAAAATATGGTTATCATGAGTAGTCATATTGAAAATTTTATTAAAATAAGAGATTTCTGGTGTTTCCGGACATCAGCCTAGTTCTAAGACAACACAAGCTAAAGATTCTGAGAGGCCCAGCCTTCCCTTTGTTCACATCTGCATGTACATGGGCATAGTATACATTTACACTATCTATATAAATACATAATTAGAATAAAAGTAGTATTTAATAACTAATTTTTCTTAGGAAACCAGAAGTAGTCCAAGAAGTGGTAGTGAGTGGGGTACAATATTTGAAAATGAATATTTTTGTTTGTTTTTTTGAGACAGGGTTTCTCTTACAGCTTTGGAGCCTGTCCTGGAACTAGCTTTTGTAGACCTTAACACACTGCCTTTTCATAGTTTGGCTTTTGAAGAGTTGGATGTTACTTCTCTGTCAGTATAAAATTTTGCACAATATTAGTGCACTGTTGAATAGTATAATTTTTCATGAATTTATTTAATTATTTATTATTTATGACTGTTTTAGCTATTTGTGTATGTGGAATGGCATAGGCACAGGAGTGTAGGTGCCCTTGGAGTCTAGAAGAGGGTTTAAGGTTCCTGGAGCTGGAGTAACAGGTGGTTATGAGCTACTTAAAGTGGGTTCTGACAAACAAACTGAAGACTTCTGCTAGGGCTATGATACTTTAACTGTGGGTCCATCTCTCCATCCCTAAGAGGAAAACATTTCCATGACTCCATGTATCATAATGCTCTTTGGATCCAGGAAATGCTCTAGTACTAAAAAATAAATGGTTTTTTCTTATTATAAGATCAATTGCATTTGAACTGGAAGATACATAAACATTCTGTGAAGTATTATTATTGATAACTACATTTTCTGCAAGTATATTTTTACAGCATGTTAGTCACTCAGTAACATTTTGAAACACTGTAGTGTTTAATTAGACATTAAGATACTTGTGGGGCAGGAACTGAATCTGTGTCTTGTCAATGTGCTTCTACCATATAGTGGAACATTTAAACATAATACTAGTCAAATAGATGCTGTTGGTTCTTGAATGAAGGATCCTTTCAATAGGTGTCACTATATAAAACTGTCATTACCATGCTTCATCTGATTGCATCTATCTCTACCTGACATAATAAGGGTCTGTATATTTGTATCTCTTTATCTAAAATTAGATTCTAAAAGTTAACTCCATGATAGACTGGTACATGTGCACATGCACCTACACACATATTAAAAAATGTTACATAAATAAGTAATAGGTACAGACTTATGTGCACACATGACTATATATATATATATATGCATAAATAAATGAATAGGGAGATGATAGGCAGAACGCAAATGCACATAATTTTTTTTATTTCTCTTTATTTTTGGAAGACTGTACCATGGTGAAATATAAAGAAGAAAGAGAAGACAAAAAATATTTCAGAGGCTTATAGATAATTATCAATTTTGTTTTCCTATCTAAGTAAAATAAATTTGAGGTAGTAAAATCTCTATCAGAATACAGTATATTAGGCAGCCTGAACCAACCCCTTCCATCAACCGCTGTAATCTACAAGCCCCATGCTGCCTCCAAATGAACCAATCCCCAGGGGCAGGGACTGAAGAGTGGACTAAAAGTGGCCCTCCCTTCCATAGCTATGCTGAGCAAGGTGTCCATCCAAAGAGAATAGGTTCCCAAAAAGCCAGTACAAGTAGTAAGGATAAATCCTGGTGCCACTGCCAGTGGCCCTTTAGTCTGTTCCAGCCATACAGCCGTCAGCCTCATTCAGAGGATCTAGTATGGTCCTATGATGGTTCCTTCCCTGTTCAGCTGGAGTTGGTGAGATACCATTAACTCAGGTAAACTGTTTCAGTGGGTGTCCCCATCATGGTCTTGATCTCTTTACTCATATTATTACTCCTCCCACTCTTTGCCTGGACCTTAGGAACTCAGCCCAGTGCTCTGCTGTCGATCTCTGCATCTGCTTCCATTAGTTGTTGGATGAAGGTTCTATGATACCATTTAACATAGTCACCTATTTGACTACACAAGAAGGCCCATTCAGGCACTCTCTCCATTATTGCTTAGGGTCTTAGCTGGGGTCAAACTTTTGGATTCCTGACAATTTCTCCAGTGTCAGGTTTCTTGCTAGGCCCATAATATCTCTCTCAATCAAGATATCTCTTTCCTTGGTCTCTATCTCTGTCCTTCCCCTATCTCAATCATCCCATTCCCTTAATTTCTCCTCCCCTCTCCTCTTCTTTCCTCCTCCTCCCCTTCTGCCCTCACTTTTCTCCTACCCCCACATTTCTAATTTTCTCAGGAGACCTTGTCTATTTCCCCTACCCACGTAGGATCTATATATGTGTTTCTTAGGGTTATCCTTGTTACTTAGCTTCTCTGGGGCCAGGGACTATAGGCTCCTTATCCTTTGCTTTGCTGCTAGTATCCACTTATGTGAGAGTACATACCATGCTCATCTTTCTGGGTCTGGGTTACTTCACTCAGGATAGTTTTTTTCTAGGTCTATCCATTTACATGCAAATTTAAAGATGCAATTTTTCTTTTTTAACCTCTGAGTAATACTCTATTGTGTAAATGATACCCACAGAAACAGCATATGCAAGCTAATGGGAGCTCATAACAACACCAGCATGAGAGTGAGGGAACCAGCATAAGACCAACCTAGGCCCTCTGAATGTGGGTGATGGCTGTATAACCGGTGCACACTGTGGGGCTACTGGTAGTGAGAACAGGATTTATCCCTACTGCCATTACGTCTTTTTGGAACCCATTATCTTTGGAGGGATACCTTTCTGAACCCAGATATAATGGGGAGGACCTTGGTACTGCCACTAAGCAATGTACTAGACTTTGTTGACTTTCATGGGAAGCCTTATGCATAGGGGGTGAGACTGGGAAGGAAGGTAGAAGAGGTAGGAGGAGGAGAGGAAATGGGAACAGACCATTGCTATGTAAAACTAATTAACTAATTAATTTTATTTTATTTTTTGCTTTCTGTCTTCATAATTGTATTCTTTTTTATTTTTTATTTTATAATCTTTCATTATTATTATTAAAAATTTCCATCTCCTCCCCTCCACGCAATTCCCTCCCCAGCCCCCTCCATTTCCAGTCCAAACAGCAGTCAGGGTTCCCTGCCCTGTGGGAAGTC
>LOEQ01006484.1:34931-49838 GCA_001685075.1 Bramus lutescens | reverse complement strand
TCCCAGTCCAGCTGGCCTTGGTGAGCTCCCATTAGATCAGCCCCATCATCTCATATTTTAAAATGAAAGGTATTGGTTATACAATAAAATTCCAAATGCCAAGCTTTTTTGTTTGTTTTGTTTTGTTTCAAGACAGGATTTCCCTATATACTTTGGAGCCTGTCCTGGAATTCACTCTGTAGACTAGGCTGGCCTTAAACTCACAGATATCTGCCTGCCTCTGCCTGGGATTAAATTAATCTGCTGGGATTAAAGGCGTGCACCGCCACCTACCGGCTATTTATGTATATATTTTAAGAAGCTTCTACTGTATTAGGTTTCAATATACAACCCTCAAATGGCCCTTGGTTTTAGCTGTCCCTCCCCATATCCCTCCTTTAGCCCCCTTCCTTCCCCCTCCTTCTTGATCCTCCTATTTCAGTAACCTCCATCCATTCATAAATCCATAACTATTCTATTTCCCCTTCCTAAGGTGATCCAATCCTACCCCTAGTCTCTTACTCTATACATAATCTCTGTGGTTATGTGGATTGTAGCCTGCTTATCACATTTAATAGCTAATACAACAAACAAGCAAACAGATGCCATATTTGTCTTTTGGGATTTGGGTTACTGATGAGTGCTATTTTAGAAAAAAGTAGAACTTGAAGTGAAAGGTTCTTAAAATGGAAATAATCGGACGGCTTGAAATGCAGAATTATATGTAAAGGGACCTTGGGTTGGAAATAAAAATCTGGAAGATATAACAGCAAATGAAGACCAGAGCAACACAGATAGAAAATGGGCAGCAGTTCACAAAGGCTGGAAGCATGAGCAAAGGAAAGAAACACATAGAAGCAGAGACTGAAGTAGTGTACCATCCCATAAAATTCTATTTTCATAGCAGTCGCGCTGAGCCTGGCATGGCAGCAAATGCTTTAATCCCAATTCTTAGAAGGCAGAGGGAGAAAGGATCTCAAGTTCTAGGCTACCCTGAGCAGCAGAAGGAGATTCTGCCTCCAAAGATAAATTGTAGGAAGTATGCCAGGCACTGTGGCTCAGACCTGTAATCCATGTACTCAGAGGACTGAGGCAGGAATATAGCCATGAGAACTATCTAGGGTACTTAGTTCCTGAATAGCCTGGCTACAGAACAAGACTCTGTCTCAAGGGGGAAAGGGGAAAGGAGAAGAGAGGAAACAATTTCCCTTTTCTCTATCTGAGGCTTCAATGTCCCTTAAAATTTTGGTTTTTTAGTATGTGGCAACAGAGTCAAACATTTCCCAAGATATATATATATATTCTTCAGCTTAGCCTTGTCTTCCAAATGGCAGCATCAAATTACTCTAAGAAATGGCCTTGTAAACATATTTTTTGAATTTTTTGCAATAATCTATATATGCTTTTATTTGATGATAAGTTATAGTTTGTCTGGGCTCATGTAGTAGGGCTTCCTCCTCACACTCTCAACTTTGGAAAATGTGACATTGATTTAGAAGTCACATTAAAATGAGCCATATTTGGCAGTACACATCTGTTATCCCAGTAGTCTGCAGGGAGAGGAAAGAAGATGGTTGTGAGTTCCAGGTCAGCCTAGGCTATAAAGCAAGACCTTCTCTTACAAACACACAGCTAAATTCTGGGGCTGAAGAGATCATTCAATGGGTGTTTGCTACACAGACAGGGTGTTTGTAACACAGACATAAGGACCGGATAAGTTAGTTTAGAGCCCTAGCACCAAGAGGAAAAGTGGGTGCATATCCTTGTAGTTGTAACCCCTGGCACTGGCTGAGACAGACAGACAGATCCCTAGAGCTTCCCGGCCTGACAGTCTAGCCAAAAGCTGTTAGCGCCATGTTTCATAAGAGACCTCATATCAAAGTGTTAGGGTTGATAGTGATACAAAATGACATTGTGTATGCTCCTCTGATCTCTGAATTCACATACGCACATGCAAACACACAGCCATACAAAAATAGAGAGAGAGAGAGAAGAGGAGAGAGAGAGAGAATTACACTGAAGTGAAAACCAAAGTAGTTCTCCATTTAGTCCTTGTATTTAAGTGTGTGAGTTAAACTACTAATATGAATCTCATTTTTCTAAATTTATTTCTGTTTATTTTTAACAGCTTAAATATAGAACATATATCACATGTTAAGGGAATGGTTTGATGAATTTTGACAATTATATAGACCAATGTAGTCTATGACCAGAAATAAGAAATAGAACACGCACTTTCTGCAGATAAAGTTCTCTTGTGCCCCTTAAAAGCACTCTCTGGTCTGGTGGGATAACTCATGCCTGTAATCACAGCCAGCACTCTAGGGTTTGAAGCAGGGGGATTGACGTAAGTTTGAGGCTGCTCTGGGCTATAAAGTTCCAGTCCTGTCTGGACTGTAGTATGAAACGCCAAAAGAACTTCTCTTTGCCACTGACATATGGTTTCCATCATCATAGATTAGCTTTCATGTCATTAAAGTGAAATTATTGAGTTGGAGAGATAGGTCAGTGGTTAAGAGCCCTGGCTGCTTTTCCAGAGGATACAGGTTTAATTTGTTCCCAGCACCCACATGGTGGCTCACAACCTTCTGTGACTCCAATCCTAGATGATCTAAAGTCCTCTTCTGACCTCGACAGGCATCGGATATGCACGTGGTGCACAGACTTACATGTAAGCAAAATGCCCATTTACATAAAATATAAATAAATAAACAAACCCTGTTAAAAATAATACAGAAAAATGGAACTGTTCAGTGTGTATCCTAATGTGTGTATGTGTGTGTTCCTTTCCTCAGTTTAATGTTGAGATTCCTCCATAATGTAGAGTATATTGAAAGTTTGTTTTAATTACTAAATAATATTCCAGCATAATGATAATTTTTCGGCCCATTTTCCAGTTGATAAACATTGAATTGTTTTCAGTTTAAAGATGTTCTTCTTTTGTTGACACATGTCCTCATTGCTCTTCAGTAATACTCCAAAGTGAAGCAGAATATCCAGATTGAATATACTTAGCTTTTTAAAGGGATTCCAATGTGTTTCTCAAAGTAGTTAAACCATTTTCGGTGAATGACTTGCTCCATATCTTCATTAACATCTGATGTTCCTAATCTTTTTAAACCATTATATTAGGCATGAATTAGTATCTGTCACATCGTGACTTTTTATTATACATCCCTAATGCACTTTTTCATGTTTCCCCAGGCCTCTCGTGTATATTTGCTGTTGACATGTCTTCTTCTAGCTATTAAAAGTGGCACTGTCTATTCTTATGACTGATTTGTGGGAATCCTTTTTATATCCTGACCATTAACTCTTTATAGCATATGCATGTCTATGGGTGTTTATTTACTAGTCTTGGTTTGTCTATTTCATTTTATTAATTTAGTCCAGTTAAGCAGAAAGGTCTTTTTTTCTTTTTGGAGGCATGATCTCACTCCAGGATGGTCTTCCTGCCTCAACCTTTCAATCACTAGGACTGCAGGTGCATACCACAATGTGTGCCAGGAACTGTGTGTGTGTGTGTGTGTGTGTGTGTGTGTGAAGTCTAACTTTAAGTTTTTAATGATTTTTCTTTCTATCTATAGTTTAAAAATATCTTTCTTTACCTCAAGATTACAATAGCATTAACCCTCTGTTTTCTTCTAGAAACTTTGTCTCTGAGTTTTATTTTGATCTATAATCTATCTAAACTATGTTTTGAGCTTGGAATAAGATAGCAGTCAAAGTTGAAGGGAGGGTTTCATTTTTTTCAGTGCCGGAATTTGAACTCATGACCTTGCCCATGCTAGGCTGGTGTCCACCCAGACCTACAGTTCACTTTTTATAGACATAGCTTACTTAAGCAGTCCATGTCGTTTAGAGAAAAATAGAAGCTTCCTTTAGCGTCCTTGAATTTCCTTTGGCACATTAGTCAAACCTCACCTCTTTTCATATATGTTCAATTTCTAGTCCGTGTCTCTACCACTCAGGTAGTTGTACAAGTCAATGTCAATATCATACTTTTTTCTTTTCTTTTTAATTAATATAGCAATCATTCCCCTTTTCTCTTTCCTCCCTCCATAGAACCTCTTTCATATGTCCCCCGCTCCCTGTACTCCCTCTCAACTTCATGGCCTCTTTTTATTTAATACATAGTTGCACAAGAAGACATTATTGTAACCTGATGACTCTGTTCAGAGTTGTGTGTATGTCTGTGTGCTTAGTTCTGACCATTTAGGATTGGATAACCGATTAGAGAGCTTATCCCTGGAGAAGACTGATTCTCCCTTTCAGCAGGCATTAATTAGTCATAACTAGGGATGGAGACCTATGAGATTTCCTCCATCCGTATTTGGGATTTTCATTTGTTCAGCTTTTCTTTAGGCAGCCATGTTGCTGAGCTTTCATGGGTGCAGCTTCCCTGTCGTAGCTGGAAGACACAATTGCACAGTAGACGTCTTGGTCCTCTGGCTCTTACAGTCTTTCTGCCCCCTCTTCTTTGATGTTTCCAGAGCCTTGGGTATAGTTGTGTCACTTGGGGCTGAGTACCCCATCATCACTCGTTCTCTGCCAGTGGTGACTTTCTGGAATAGTGTATCTATTACAAAAATAAGCTTCTCTGACGAGGGATGGTAGCTACACCCCTCAGTTTGAGCTGGAGTACAGGGGCCATACTTTTTTTTTTACCATGGCTTTATGAGACGTTGTAAGCTCAGGGAGTGTTAGCTCTCTAACATTAATCTTTCTCAGTTTTTTTTTTTGAAAAAAAAACAGTGCTGTAGAATTTGAATTGCCGTATAGAATATATAGGCATGTTTTCTTGGAAATTGAAGGTGTGGCTGGAATGTTAAATTTATGTTACTATATAGAGAACAGAGCAGGTAACAACACTATGACACCCAATCAGTAAACATTTAGGCTATTTTTAATTTATCTCAGCAATATTTTGCAGTTTTCAGGGAAAATTTTTCTTGTTATATTTATTATCAGATATTTATTAGATATTATAATGGTATACCAGGTGCTTTAATGCTGTCATAAATACTACTGCTTACTTTTTATGCTTTTGCTTTTTATGAGGGGTTGGGGAGAATTGAACCCAGGACCTCACACATACTAGACAAGTGTTGAGTTACATCCTCAGCCCTTTTCACTTTTTAAGGTAGGATCCTATTTACATAAACTTCCCTTGAACTCACTCTGGAATTCAAACAGACCTTAAACTTGTAAGCCTTGTTTCTTATTCTTCTGAGCAGCTGGAATTACAGGCCTTCACTTATTAGACATTGCTCTATTTTATTCTGCAATATGTATTGTTGCTAGTATATAGAAATCTCACTGGCATTCTATTTTCTAACTGACGAAATTTGCTTGTCAGCTTTACTATAATCATCTGTCTATTCTCTATGATTTAGGGCATATGCAATCATGCCATCTACACAGAAGCACAATTTTACTTTTGTCAGTCTTTTCCCTTTTGATTGCCATATTTCACTAGCTCAGAACTCTAGGGTGGTGCTGAGCAGAAATGGTGAGAGTGTACATCTTTGCATTGTTCCCAGGTTTAGAATAACAGTGTTTGGCCTTTACTGTGTAGTGGATGTTCTTTGAGATCAAGGAAAGTCCCTTCTATTCATTTCCATCCAGAGTTCTTTTTTACTATCATGAACAGATGCTGATTTTTTAAAAAAAAAATATATATAATGATCTTCAAGTAATGGTATCAAATTATTTATATTGTTTGTTGTGACTGGTTCTATTTCTCTTATAAAAGTAAAATTATAAAAATTAAAAAATATATAATAATTTTAAAGATTTATTTTTAATGTTTTTGAGATTATAATATATTTACATCAATTCCCCCTTTTCTTTCATCCCTTCAAACCTTCCCGTGTTCCCCCCACTCTTTTTCAAATTTATGGCCTCATTTCTTTTCATTGTTGTTATGTGTGTGTATTTCTAAATGCATATATAATCCGTTAAAGTTGTATAATGTTACTTGTATGTATCAGATTAAATACCTTTTTCTGCACTTGTTATTCTATTAGGCTTATGTAGTGGTATATCCCTTATTTTTTTTATCATTATTAGACAACTATCACTTTCTGAAACAAACACCACTAGTTTGTAACTGAGTTTTTGGTATTTTGAGACAGGATCTCAGTATGTAGCTGTGGCTGGACTGAAACTTGCCATGTAGACCAGGCTGGCTTTGAACTCACAGAGATTGATCTGCCTCTGCCTCCTAAGCTCTAAGATTAGTGGTATGTGCCACCGTGCCCTGCCTGCTGAAATTCTCAATATAGTCATTGAATGTTACTATGCTAACCATAGTAACATACTTATCCAAGCAGTCACATTGATAATGAGTTACAAAAGAAGGCAGTCAATGAAATAAGGGTGTTCCCACCCTTAAAGAATCACAGCTTACTTGGAATGTCAGTTACTACCTAGACAGTGTGCAAATATTGTAGAACTATAAATATTTATACCACTGATTGGTAGAGTGGGGAACAAAGTATTTGTACCTAGTCTTCCTTATCTGGACCAGGAAAAGCATCCAAAGGATAGTACCTAAGCTATTCTAAAGAGGGGCTTGAAGGGTAGAGGGTTTTCAGAATTGCTAGTAAGCCTTCCTGGTTTGTTGAATAACGAATCATAGAAGCACTAACCATATCACGCAATCCGTGTGTGCCACATGAAAGAGCTTGTCCCTTGTTCTGTA
The DNA here is from genome assembly GCA_001685075.1 of Bramus lutescens. Lineage (NCBI taxonomy): Eukaryota > Metazoa > Chordata > Mammalia > Rodentia > Cricetidae > Bramus > Bramus lutescens. Next base: position 43,153 of record LOEQ01006484.1, on the reverse strand, counting down.
AGTGATGGCATGTTTTCAGATTCTCAATGGCATGATCAGAGCCTTGTGATGTATCCGTAGTGGATGTATTGGGAAGTGCCAAGGCTGGAGTCAGGAAGATCAGTTAGGGGAAAAAAGTAGCGAAGTCTTAAGCCTTGGCAGTAAATGAAGAAATAGAGGGAAAGGGTTATTTTTGAGAAATACGGGAAAAGTAAAAGTGGCAGGGCTAAATTGTTAGAAATGGATTTGTCTGTCTAAAAGCTATTTTAACACCCAATTGCTATAACATAACACCACAGACTAGATAGATGATTAATAGCAGAAATGAATTTCTCAGAGTTCTAAAGAATGAGAAGTCCAAAATCACAGCACCATCAGGTAGTGTGTCCAGGGAAGGCAATTTTCCCAGTTTGTATATGACCCCTGCTTGCTGTGCCCTTATGTGGTAGAAGGTATTTTCCCATGGTATTTTCCCTGCAGTGTCTTATAAGGTTGTCAGCCATATTGGATTGAGGACTCACTTTGTATCAGTGTATTCAACTTAATCAATTGTATCTATAACAATCTTTCCCCAAATCAGGTCACGTTCTGAGGCAGCTTCCCATTTAGGGGAATACAGTTCAACACATAACAGGATAAAGTCAAAACTTCACCTAATTTTCCAGCTAAGAATTCATAGATTATTGCCACCTACTACATAAGAATAAGAGCAAGACAATGAGCTTGCTTGTCTAAGAGACAAATAGACCATTTTGCCAATCATTACCTAGATCTGAAGGAAAACACATTCATAAAACTTGTAATAGCTTGAGAAGTTGTCACATTCTATTTAGACTAATGTTCTATGCAAATATAGTTTCAATATGAAAGAAAAGTAATGGACATGTACAAGCTTAGTGAAATTTACCTTGTTAGGCATTTACACATTCTCTACTTAGTTACATATTTTTATTAAAACGCAATACACATATAAGATTCATTATGATACTTCTGTGTATGCATACAGCATTCATTGATGATAGCCAACTGCCCTTCTACCTTCACCTCCCACCCTGTCCCACCCTAGCATGCTTTCCATCCCCAGTAAATCACCCTTCAACTTTCAGGTCAACTTAGTCCATAATTTGGAACAACCAAAAGATTCAATTCAACATGATGTTATCGGCAAGTAAAGTCTCTATTTTCACTTAAACAAAACATTTACAAATATATAATTTACTGTTGCCATTGATTTCATATTTTAGAAATTGTCCTGTCTTTCCAGTACTCATAGTATTTGATTCAGAAAATCCTGTTATGCAGCTCTGTATATGCTGGCACATGCCCGTAATCCCAGCATTCAGTGAGGCTGAAGTAGAAAGCTCACCAGTTGGAGGACAGACAGCCTGGGCTTCATAGCTAGGTCGTGTTTCCAAAGACAGAAATGGAGGGGGGAAAGATGTGGTCTTACAAATACACTTCTGTGTACTTGCTTGAACTCAGCCCATTCTGTTTGTTCTTTAGTAAGTTAAAATGATTTGAAGTTGATTTGATGCTATTTTAATACCCAGCCCAATATTTCTCTGAATGCAGGAGGTTTTGCTAGAGCTGCTAGAACAGTGTGTGGATGGCTTGTGGAAGGCAGAACGTTATGAAGTAATTTCTGAGATTTCCAAGTTGATTATTCCCATTTATGAGAAACGCCGCGAGTTTGAGGTAAGCAATGGACACGTTAGCATCATTACCTGGTATACTTATTTTCAATCTTGACAAAAACACTAATATAGCGTCGTTCCTATCTTTTTACTCTGATGTCTTCTGAAGAAAATAGGTGATTCATTATATTTATGGCATTGTAATTTTATCATAGAATAAATATCCTTTTAGCTTGTGGTGCCAGGGATGAACCCCAGGATCTTGGGCATGCTAGACACATGCCCTATTGCCAAGATACCCCCCAGGTCTAGATTTCAAGTTTCCCCCTTGGATTATAAAAACTATCAAACCTCCGTATTGCCCAAGAAAGCACTGGAAACATGATTGGATTCTTTGAACTTGAGTGCAGTGACTAAAATTTCTGGCTGACCATGATGATGAAACATAGCGTGATACCAGGAAAAGCTTTGTTTATCGATTTGCCCTGCCGGGAAGACTGTTGGTAAATCCAAAGGAGAGTAGTGAAGAGTTCCTGCCATGTGCATGCGACAGAGGTTTTTTTTTTGAATTCAAGTCTTTGAGTCCATATCATAATCTCTACTGCAACTGTACAAAAAGCAGAAGACGATGGCTTGGAATTCGTATTTTGAGAGTCGGAACAAGACGTGCTGAGTTTGCTGACGTGCAGCTATAATTCCGCCACTTTATGGAGCTGGGACAGGATAACAGCCTCAAGTTTGGGGCCAGCCTAGACGGCATGGCAAGGCCCTGTGTCAAAGAAAAAAAAAAAACTATTTGAAGCTCAAAGTCTTCAGGAAGGCCCTGGAGCTAACCAGAGGTGCTAAGCCCCTCCTTCTCCAATGTAAATGATCAGACCATCTGAGCGCCCAGAAGTCTCAGATGAACTGAGCTGCCTGAAACAGATGCTCTTCAACGTGTTGAGCTGCCTGCAAATTGTGCAGGATGCTCCAGCTTTTAAGCAGCCACGCTGAGGTGGGCTTTGGTGACACAGGTGTCTTTGAGTCATTTTTGCTACTGTAAGAGGTTATCTCACCCATACTCTTGTCAACAAGCCCCATAAAGCTCATTGGTTCACCAGAAAATAGCTTTGAAAGAATTTAAAAATCAGTCCAGAGAAATAGCTCAGCACGTAAGAGCACTTGTTGCTCTTGCGGAGGACCTGGGTTCAGTTTCCAGCACCTATATGGCATCTCACAAGTAATATAAAGCCAGTTCTAGGGGATCTGATGTCCTTTTTTGACCTCTGTGGTGTATAGGCATGCATGCAGGCAAAAACACTCACACACATAAAAATTAAATAAAATATAATATTATAATCTTTAGACAAATAGGTAAAACTCACATATTCACCTAATGTAAAATGTTTTGCACTTTGGGGATTGAACCTAGGCCATCGCAACTTTTGAGATAAGGTCTTGCTAATAGCCCAGGATAATAAAGTGAGTACATAGTGAGTACCAGGCCATCCTGGCCTATATAGCAAGACCCTGTCTCAAAAATAAAATAAAATAAACAAGCAAAAAAAAATCCACATGAAAAACCTAATCGTTGGTGGTTTTTTACTCTTGCATTTTGGTTGTGATACAGTGACTGACAAAAATACAAATGTATATTCTCATTTTTCAGAAACTGACTCAAGTCTATAGGACTCTCCATGGTGCTTACACAAAAATTTTGGAGGTTATGCACACCAAAAAACGACTTTTAGGTACTTTCTTCAGAGTTGCCTTTTATGGCCAGGTAAGTGTGCTTTAGTTAAGTTCGTTCATCAAGCTGTTTGGCTTTTTAAATGTTCTTCTTTGACTTATTAGATGGCCTTTGTATAGTTATTGCTTCTGGAATTCTGTCTTGCGTTTCACACAGCGGAAAGTCCCTTTCATAATGTTCTCGTTCACTTTGGTTCTCCTGTCTAATTTGGTTGGGTATGCAAAGTGTGGATTCCTCCCTCAGTTTGATTCTATGTTAAGCTTCTGAAGTATACATTAATTATCTAGTAGTTAAAGCTTTGTAATACGAAACAGATTAAGCACACATGGAAGGGTACTGGAGAGATGACTCAGCGGTTAAAAGTGCTTGCTGCTCTTCTAGGAGATTTGGGTTCGATTTTTAGCACCCACATGGCAGCTCACATGTTTGTAATTGCAGCTCCAGTTCTGACAACCTTCACACAGACACATGTGCTGGCAAAAACAAATGCACATAAAAAATAAAATAAATAATTGAAAAATTTAAAAAACAAAATCTGTTAAAAATAAACAAGACATTATATATGGAACCACTCTTAATAAAATCCACAAAAATAAAAAAACATCCTTTTTAGTTTCTTCCTTCTAACGATAATATGTTCATATATTTGTGAATTTGAGTACACACAGAAGAAAGAAAATCTAGCATGGGAATACTTAATAAAAATAATATTTCCTAATGACACTTTCCTCTTCCAGACAATATGTTTGTATACTTGTACATTTGACAGTTCTCACTTATTTGAAGTTAGAAGGTTGAATATGTGCTTGTGTCTTTAAAATGTTATATTATTAATAATATAAGTTTTATAATATAAGATAAATATATTGTAAATATTAATAATATTTGATATACTAAAATTAAAATATTAATATTGTCTTAGAGTTTCTATTGCTATAATGGAGATCATGACAAAAAGACAACTTGTGGAGGAAAGGGTTGATTTCAGCTGACAGCTCTTTAAGCAAGTTGCATCACCGAGGGAAGTTGGAGCAGGAGCTCAAGGCAGGAACCTGGAGGCAGGAGCTGATGCAGAGGCCATAGAGGAATGTTACTTACTACTGGCTTGCTCCCCATGGCTTGCTCAGCCTGCTTTCTTATAGACCCCAGGCCCACCTGTCCAGGGTTGGTACCATTTCTCAGTGAATTGGGCTTCACACATCAATCATTACTTAAGAAAATGCCCCACAGGCCTATCTGATAAGGCATTTTCTCTATTGAGGTTACAACTTCCCAAATTATTCTAGCTATGTCAAAGTGACATAAAACTAGTCAGCATAAATATGTTAAAACTAATACTAATAAGTATTAAGTGTATTGAACTATATTGTCACTAGCTATGCAGATTTTTCTTGAATGCTTTTTACATATACTATTGGTAAACTATTATTCGTTTACCTTTCCAATAGTCTTTTTTTGAAGAAGAAGATGGAAAAGAATACATCTATAAAGAACCCAAGCTCACAGGCCTTTCAGAGATTTCCTTGAGACTTGTGAAACTTTATGGTGAAAAATTTGGTACTGAAAATGTCAAAATAATTCAAGATTCAGACAAGGTAACCTGTGCCATGTATTTGGAAATCGTTGTTAATTTATTTCAGGCCCAGTGTGTTGCTCCTGATGTATGGGATAGATGCATGGAAGTAGAATCTATCAGATAATGACAGAAAGAATGGAGGCTTTGAAATCAGGGAGGCCAGGGCTCAAATCTCCATTCTCTGTTAACGGTGTGATGATAGGAAAGTCACTTAACCCCTCTGTGTTTGATTTTTGTCAATAGTACCTTCCTCATGAGGTTGTTATACACATTAAATGAGTTACTATGTAGAAAGTGACTATACAGTTACATTAAAAGCATTCATTAATAATAATAGAAGAAACGGATTTTAATACTGTTCAGCTGCTGAACATTCAGCTCTACAGCATGGCTCTTAGTTTCTTCTCTCATACATTACATCCCAAAGGCAAGTTTCCCTTCCCTCTGCCCTTCTCAGTTCTCCCCTCCACCTCCAATCTCTCCCAGATCCATTTCTCCCATTTCCCTTTCAAAAAANAAAAAGAGCAGGCCTCCCAGAGATACCAACTGAACACAGCATAATAAGCTACAATAAGACTAGGCAGAAACCTTCATATTAAGTACAGCATGATTCTTAGTTGGATTCTTAGTTGGCTACTGTATGGCTAAAATCATCCAGAGACATAGAGGGCTGTTATATTGTGCTAAAATAGGCCTAATTCAATGAGAGTGACCATACTTATATTTTATTGTTGTTCTTATTTGGCTTGTGTGCATATATATTTATATGCACATGTGAGCACATGCATGTGGAAGGTAGACATCATTGTTGAATGTCTTCAGCCAGTCTCCACCTGAACCTGGAACTCTCTAAATTTAGCTGGCTAACTGGCCAGCAAACGCAGGGATTCTGTTGTCTCTGTCTCCCTAGGACTAGGATTACAGGTGTGCGGTGCCACACCCAGCTTTTTTATATGGTTCTGGTGCTCAAACTCGCGTCCTCATGCCTAGACTCTCAAGGGTTTTACTGTAGCTCCCAACCCCCAATGTTTTTCTTTGGTTTTTGGCTGATCTCAGACTCAACAACTGTGCTCCCCTTTAACTTCCTTAGTGCTGGGATTACAAGCATGGGTTGTGGCTGCATTTCCAATGAAGTCGGTTTCCAGAGAGATATTTTTGGCCTTTCCCCAAATAGTATCCATCCCATTAGGCCCTACCATAATGAGATGTGAAAAATTCTAGCAGGAGAGGCTGTTTTGTAGGGAATGTACCGCTGCTTCTAGACAGCATTTGGGAACTTAGTCAGAATGCCTGCAACCTAACAGTTGCCAGGATGAGAGTTCACTGTTGAGGTAGAAGAGAAAGGGCTTCAACTGTGTAGAGTTTGTGGCTACATTTACTCAGCAACTTCCAACAAAGCACCTGAAATCAAGTAGACAGAATTGATAGAGAGAAAAATCTCACCTATCTCACCTTTTTCACTTCCTAGACATGCCTGTATTCCCCTGGGAATGGTGTTATCTTGAACACAGGCTTAAGACCTTTCAAAGTAGATGTGATGGAAGGGTCCAAATGAATATTTGGCAATGCTCTCTGCTGCTCCATAAGTTTCCCTAGTTTTTGTGGTTTTTCATTGAGTGGATAACAGGAAATTCCCTGTCCATGCAGTCACAGAGTCTCACGGCGCATGCCCATGGTGACCACTGTAGAAGTGATGGGCAAACCAGACTCTGGCCCACAGGCGCCTTTCTCTTTCATTCTGCATCTGGAAACCTAGCCCAGTTGTGCTGGTGCTGAAGCACTGTCAGGACTCCTCACATCACACTGCACTGGCACAAGTGGAATACAAGAGGCCGTTCCTATTTTTATAAAAAACTACAGTCATCCCTTCGTAGCTGGGGGTTCTACAGCCGTGGAATCAACCAACCACGGGTCTGAAGTGTTCAGAAACTACTGCATCTGTACTGCGCATGTGCAGACCTTTGGGTTTTGTTGTTTCATTTTACTTTGTTGTGAGACAAGCTCTTACTGTGGGGCTCAGGCTGGTCTGGAATCCCCTAAGAAGCCCAGTGTTGTATGTCACTATTCCCAGGGAGACATGAACAAACATCTACTCATCCCAGATAGAAAACCAATGAGAGGCCAAAGTAAGGATGCCACCAAACTTTAGTTTGTTAAACCAGTGAGTTTGATCAGAGTGATTTATAGGACTATAGGTAAGAGGTTAGTTACTAGACTAGAAGTGACTCCAAGACAGCTGAATCACCCAAAGGCCACCCTTGCATAAATGACCACTCCCAAAAGGAGGCAGCTCCATGGACTAGAAAGTGTCCCTTTCAGGCAGCTGCTTGTCTGTGAATGTCTCTCAGCAATCTTTGTGTATGCTTGGCAAAGGACAGACCTAGTGAATATGGTCAGTTTCAGGGACCCTACAAGGCCATTGAGTTCCTTATTTCCTCAAAGAAGCTTTCCTGTAAGATAGAGTATTTTATGTCCTAGAATATTGTGTCTCTTGATGAGCCACCTTGAAGAATGGACTGTTTAGAATCCCTTTAGAATAGCCTGTATCTTAGGGACCGAGATAGGGGGCTTTAACCTGTAGGAAACTGTCACACAACACTCATTCTGGCCAAGCATTTTTTAGACAGGATCTGACATAGGTTGGCCTAAAATGCAGGATCTGCCTCTACCTCCTGAGTGCTCAAACTATAGGTCTTCACTACAAAGCCAGAGGACGTATTCCTTCTAACTGTTCCCTAACTAATACAGCATAACAAGCAATTGCCTAGCATTTATATTGTATTTTCTGTCGCAAGTCATTCGGCGATGGTTTAAAAGCTGCAGAAGGGTAATTCCTTGGTTATGTGCAACTATTTTGCCACTTTCTATAAGGAATTTGGTTTTTAATGTTTAAAAGTAAAATTGAAAGCATTGTTTTGCATGTGTGGTTTTTGTTGGGAGCACAGGGAGGCAGATTATGAGCCTGAGCTACCATGCCAAGCAAAACAAAACCCAAAACAAACCATTCTTCTGTGTTTGCCAAAGAACAAAATCTGCTTGAAGGCACAGGCAACTTGAGTGAAGTTTAGCAATGTCTTCCACTATCTTAAACGTGTGTGTCCTTTGGGCCAAAAATACCATGTTTAAAGTTTTCTATTATATTTATATTTATTTTAAAAGTTTATTTGTTTAAAGAAGTTTAGCGCTATATAAGCCTGGAAAGAGCCTGATACTCATATAGCTACCTGCGTGGGAGGAATAAAGTATAATATGTCTTGGAACTCGCTCTGTAGATCAGGCTGGCCTCGAACTCACAGAGAGCCAC
>LOEQ01006483.1:97479-115603 GCA_001685075.1 Bramus lutescens | reverse complement strand
GAGAGAGAGAGAGAGAGAGAGAGAGAGAGAGAGAGAGAGAGAGAGAGTGTTTGTTATAAGAACTTCCCCGCAAAGATCTACTTGATTTATTTTATATATGTATGAGTGCTGTATTGACTTTATACCAGAAGAAGGCATCAGATCCCACAGCCACCATGCAGTTGCTGGGAATTGAACTCAGGACTTCTGGAAGAGCAGCCAGTGCTCTTAACCACTGAGCTATCTCTCTCTCCCCAAAGAACTTTTTTAAAGATTTATTTTTAATTGTGGATGTGTATGCCAGTGTTCATGCTTGTCTGTGGAGGCCAGAAGTATCAAATCCCTTGGCACTGGAGTTGTGAGCCACTTTACGTGGATGCTGGGAACTGCATTCATGTCCTCTTCAAGAGCATTTGACTGCTAAGCCTTCCCTCCAATCCAAGAACTGAAGTTTTAATTGTGTATAAATTATTACTTCAAATCAATTTAGATTTTGGGGAAAAAATACTGGCCCCCAGACTTAAGTCAAATAGTATTTAGTGCTCATAAAATCTTCAAAAGAAAGTTTTTACATTTATTAGGTTAGCTTTTTCTGTTCCATGTATTTGCTCCCCAACTTGTAATGCATTATTTAAGGTACATTTGTTACATGTTTCTGTCTTTCTGTAGTATGTGAATTTGTGGTTTAATAAGTAATGACTGCCAGGTGGTAGTGTGCAGACCTTTAATCTCAGCACTTGGGAGGCAGAGACAGGTAGATCTCTGTGAGTTCAAGGCCAGCCTGATCTACATAGAGAGTTCCAGGAGCTACATAGTGAAACCCTGTCTCGAAAACCAAAGGGGAGGGCTAGCTGCTGATAGGAACATGCAGTGGTTCTGTTGAGTTACCTATCTTTTGCAACAGTTAGGTGAACTTTGTATAAATATATCTAAAGAAGCTCATTTTGAAATATAGATTACTTTGGCATGCAATCATGTGATGTAAGCATATTTCCATTAAGATGTATACTCTGTAGTTACTGTTATCAGTGCTGATCAGATTTGCTTCCTGGTGAAAGCATGATGCTGTAGAAGTCTAGTCAGGAGACTGGCTGGTGCTGCCTCTCTGTGGCCCTTCAGTGATGCCTAGATTGCCTCTGAGGTCGGACTTACAGGGAACTTTTAAAAATTACGTAACCATGATAATGAAAGATGTTAACAAAGAGGAAATTTGTTGAAAGCTACAGAAGAACTCAGTCTTTGTACTTTTTTTTTTTTGTAAATTAAAGCTATCCTGGGCTCAAGTTAGTGACAGCACTTACCAGACAGAGTGAAGGAAGCTATCCTGGACTGAGTTCCTTCCACTGCAGTGATAACTGTTTCACATTAAGATTTGCTTGAACATTTGTGTGAAAGAAGCAGTTTTAACTTCGAGAGGAATAACTTTGAATTGAAAGAAAATCAACTGAAAATCTTTTCCCCAACACCCTTCCCCCTGCTTTTTTAGGTTGCAAGATGACCAACGAAGAGCCTCTTCCTAAAAAGGTATGTTGTTTGAGCAGCTTCAGACACTTCGTTTGTTAAAGCATAAAGGACTACTCTTTGTTCTTATTTTTCACAGTGTTGGATGTGTATCTGCGTGTGCTCTATTTAGCATGAAGGATCACAGCTTTTAGAAGGCGTTACTGTGGTCTGCAATTCTTAGCCTGAATTAAATGACTATTATGCACACATGTCATGTACAATTTCTAATCTTTCTTTTACAGATGATTTTTTTTAAATTTTCCCTCCTAATTTATTAAATCCCAGGGCTGTAACTTAAATCTGTCCTCGTGTAGATTTTTCAGTGCTACAGTCAGTTCTTACAATGTTTTCTTCTTTCCTTTCCTAACTTTTGATTTCCCAGTTCTATATTCCTACACAGAATTTTAGCTTATTACATTTATAGTATAGATGCACTACATATACCCTGAGGTTTTGTTAAAAAGAATAATATAGTTTATGGAAGACTTGACTTTGTAACGCAATTGGAAAAGCTTAGTGTTTGTTCATTAAATATTTAAACAACTGGTTTATTATCTGCTGTATAAGATTCTGCCTTAAAATTGAGTCACATTACTCCTGGAGTGAATAAAGAACTGAGTATGTGGGAGCTGTGACTTGCTTTCAGTGGGTTAATGTTTGTCTGTTTTGTGGAACAGCGCTGGTTAAACACTTTAAAGAAAATGCTTTCTCTGCTTCCAGGCATCAAGCTAGGCTTCATGCATGCTATGCAGGCACTCCTATTAAGCTATTCTCCATCCACCAAGAATTGTACTTTTTAAAAAAAAATTTATTTACCTTTTAGTTATGTGTATGTATATGTGTGTCGGGGATGTACACATTGCCTCAGGTGTTAAGGAGGCCGTCTGACATGGGTTCCTTGGAAGAGTAGTACGCAGTCTTAACCACTGAACCATCTCCCCAGCCCTGAATTTTCTTTTTTTTTTTAAATAACAAATTAAAAAAACCTTAGTTTGTATTTTTAAAAAAATAAGGGAAAACATTTCTAAATGTACAAAACAATTTCAGCTTATGTTCTACTTTTAAACTTTATTAAACAGTTATAAATTGATAAGTTTTAAAAATATTCAGGGATGTTCTATGAGCCTTGTTTAAAAAAAAACTAGGGAACTGGTATACTGGGGTTTACCATGTGTGCAGCTTTGTGTGGGAACCACCAATCAAGGTCAGCATCTGAAAGGTCACCACAGGCTCCTTTATAGGCACTTTGACCCTCTCCCTCCATCCCCAACCCTTATTATAATCTGTTCCGCTTCTTTAGCTAACCTGAGTGCTGTGTAAAGGAAATCATGCATATGTGTCCTTTTGAGATTACTTTTTCATTCAGCATAATCTCCTTCAAATTTATTTGTTTCTTATATCAATAGTCTTATTTTCACTTAATGCTGAAGAATGTTGTATGATATGGCTGAATCATAGTTTTATACATACTTAGCCTGTTAAGGGACACTTGGATGACTCCAGCTTTGGGCCATCACAAGTAAAGCTGCTTATGATTATATGCTCAGGAATACAACTACTGGGGGCTGGAGAGATGGTTCCATGGATAAGAGCACTGGCTACTCTTCCAGAGAACCCACATGGCAGCTCACAACTGTAACTTCAGTTCCAGGGGATCTGACACCTTCAAACCACAGCATATAAAATAAATTTAAATAGATTAAACAAAAAGAATGCAACTGGGACATATGACATGTGCATTTTAATCTTGTTTTGACTTTGGTTTTTAGTAGGGATTTTTTGGGGGGTTTTGGTTTGGTTTTTGTTTTTTCTTTGTTTCAGGTTTTTGTGTATCTGTATGTTGGTGTGAAAGGGGTATTGGCTCCTCTGAAGCTGAACTTAGAGGGATTTGTCACTCCCTACTGATGTGGGTGCTGGGAACTGAACTGGTGTCCTCTGGAAGCACTCCAGGCACCCTTAACCACTAAACTGTCTCTCTAGTCCTCACTTTTAGTTGAAAAGGAGCAGTCAGGCTAGTTTTCAGAGTTGTGAAGTACTGAGCTATTTAAATAATCCAGTTCGGGAGATGTTTCCTAGCTCAGCACAGAGCGCCTCTCTGGAAGAGTAAGTACTCAATCCATTTTTAATTTTCTTTATAGGTCCGTCTGAGTGAAACAGATTTCAAAGTTATGGCACGGGATGAGTTAATTCTGAGGTAAAATGTTCATTCATCAAAAATTCAAAAAAATCTATAAACAACATACTGTGACTACTGTAAAAGTTTATGCCATCTGTACTCTGGGTTTGCTTGTTTTGCAGATTTTATTGTTGCTGATTGTTTGAGACAGGGTTTTCCTGTAGAAGTCAGGATCCTCCTGCCTTAGCTCATCGGGGGCTAGGAATAATAAAGATGTGAACTTTGTTGTTGATTTTTTTTTGAAGAATTTTTTAACTGATTTTATTGAGCTATACATTTTTCTCTGCTCCCCCTCCCATCCTCTCCTCTCCAACCCTCTCATGGTCCCCATCTCCCAATTTACTCAGGAGATCTTGTGAAGACGGGTTCTTTGTGTAACTCTGGCTCTACTGGAACTAGCTTTATAGACCAGGTTGGCCTGGAACTCACAGAAATCCGCCTCCCTCTGCCTCCCAGGTGCTGGGATTAAAGGCGAGCACTGCCATCACCCAGCTCAGTTTTATGTTTTTAAGTCGCTTTGTATGTTTTTTGGACATGTTTCCTATGGTTCTTCAGTAGATAAACAAGAACTATAACATTAGCTTGGGTGATTTCTAGACTGACACAGAAACCAAATTTTCTTTTAGAGCTAAAATACTAAGATTTGTTACATGGGAAGCATTTTTATTTAATATATGACTTGCTAGAGGGGATGTTCAGTTTAATAAATCAGGCACAGGGAAGGCAAGATGGCTCAGTATATAAAGACCCTTCCTGTGGAAACCTGGCTTTAACCTGAGTTCAGTCCCTAGAACCCACATAAAGGTAGACGGATTTAAAAAAAATATCCTCTGGGCTCTTCCACATGTGTATATTATGGCAAATGCAAGCTCACACACAATATGTTTTTAATAAAATTAATAGGCAAAAAAATTAAATTAATAGGCATGGATGTTGGGTTTGTTTGTTTTGAACAGGGTCTTAATGTATATTCAAGTTGGTCTCAAATTAAAAATTCAAATTAATCTTCTAAATGTTAGGAATATAAGCATGTATTACCATGCCTGCTCAATAGTTTTATATTATTTTTTCTTTTATTGTGTAACATTTAAAAAGTTATAATGAAAGGATGATTTTCCCCCTTTGGTGTTTTGAAACAGGGTTTCTCTGTGCAGCTCTGGCTATCCTGGAACTCACTTAATAGACTAGACTAACCTTGAACTCAGAGATCCGCTTGCCTCTTCCTCCCAAGTGCTAAGACTAAAGGTTTTGTGCCACCACCGACCAGCCCAAAGGAATAATTTTTATAATTTTCAATTTGTGTGTATGGGTGGTGTTTCATCTGCATATTATATCTGTGCCCCACTTGTCTACTTAGTGCCTAGGGCAGCCTGAAGACAGAATTTAGAGTTATGAGCTGCCATGTGATTACTAGGATTCAAACATACGTTCTGGAAGACTAGTAACTTTCACATTAAAAAAAGAATTGTAAAATTTTTATTACGTTTATTTTTGGAGGGGTAGGTATGTGCTATTAGAAGTCAAATTGTGGGAGCTGGTTCCTTCTTTCCATCGTGTAGAATCCTGGGGCTCAAGGTCAGGCAAGACACCTTCATCTACTGAGCCATCTCACTGCCCCTAAACGAAAGTTATTGAACTTGGTTGTCCTGAAAATTTTCAAAGACATTTTATTTAAACTAAGCATATTTAACAAGGGAGAGAAGAGATGATTTCATTTGGTGGAAATTCATTAGGTGCATTATTAGAGGTTGGTCTTTATTGCAGTGCTAGAGATGGAGCCCAAGTCTTTGCACACCAGGCGTGCATTGGACTATTCTCCCAGCCTGAATTCAGTAATTTCCCACTGTGGCTTTCGCTAAGCTTAAGCTAATGTGTTGTGAACTTCTACTTCTCTTTCTCTGTCGTAAGTCTACATGTAGATAACTCTTTGCTTTACCATCTTTCTTAGACCCTTGCAGTTAACCTACTTGCTCTTTTTATTTTATTTTAAACCAGTCTTGAAACAGTTTTTCTGTGTAGCCTAGACTGGCTTGAATTTCCAATCCTATACCTCAGTGGCAAGATTACAATTGTGTGCCACTAAGGCCACTTGGCTTTTTTCAACATGGATTATCTATTGCTGACTTTAACTACTGAGTACAAGCACTCCTTTCTCAGTTTCCAAAGTTGTTAGACTTACAGGTATACACCACTGCCACAATTTGTAGTCTCTTGATTTAACAACTTGAAGAAACAAAAAAAATCAGTTAAATTTTATTTAAAATGTTTTAAATAAGTGTATGTGTGTGGTTGTGTACATGTGAGTGCAGGTCCTTTGGAAGCTAGAGGCTGTGAAAACCCTGGAACTAGAGTTACAGGTGGTTGAGAACCACCTGACTGGGGGTCTAGGAGCTTGAGCTCTTTGGAAAGAGCGGTATGGTCTCTTAACTGCTGAGCTATTGCTCCAGTCCCCCAAATCAATAATCTTAATAACAATTGAAGTAGAAACATTTCTACTAAGTAACAAAGGTTCTAAAACATTTCTAAAATGTATAATTTATACTTAGGAAATTTTTAAAAAACTTCAGTGATTTTTTTTTTCTCCTTAAATACTTTGATGGTTTTAAATCAACTGTTTAATTAATCTGCTTCCTAAGGTTTGAGGGGTTATCGCTCTGAAAACTGTCATCTGTTCGTTACTGTTGAGACTTTGTAGTCAGGGTGTCCTTAAACTCCTGGTCTTCCTTTCTTCTCCATCTGCTTCTGGAATTGCACCACACCCAACTTTTTTTTTCTGTCTCTTTATGTATGTCTCTGCCTGTGCTTTGGGGTGTTTTTTGGGGGGGGGAATGTTTGTTTTGTTCTTCTAAAGAAGCTCTTCTAGCCCCCAGAAAGGATCTGTGTTGATTTCTAAGTGGCCTATGAGCTCTTAGATAGAGGGGGGGTGGCCCTAGAAAATAAGCGTTCAGAGGAATGTCTATGTAGAAGATGATTAATTAATTTCATTGTGTGTGTGTTGGTGAAGATTATAAAATTGTCTTCTAGAATTAAATTTTAGGTGCCAAGGATGTATCTTTATTGTTAGAATACTTACCAAGAATCCATAGAGGCCTAGGTTCCATCCCACACATAAGCTTGGAATTTTTTAGAAAAGCTAAAGGTCATTTTCCGCTTTGCAGTGAGGTACATGAGACACTGCCCCAAAGGATAAAACCAAATTAAATTTAAATTTTACTTAGCTGTACCTAGAACAGAAGTTAGAAATCAGTGCTTAACACAAGTAGGATGACAGACATTCAGACAAGGTTTTCTCTGTCAGGAGGTACTTGAACTCAACCTGAAGAAGTCTATATTGGTGTTTGTAGTAATTGCCAAAAGCAGCTGGTGACTACATATATTGAGTAGAGGAATATAACAAACAGGGAACATCCTTTAGTATCCTTTAGCATGTGGCATTTTTATAGGTGGTTCTTGCCAATTAGATGTCATTTTCTAATCTTGAAAAATATTCTTTAACCCATTCTTATAGGTTGAAAAAAAAGTAACGTTGCAAGCGGGGCATAGTGGCTCATACCTTTAATTTGGTGAAGAGACACTCAACCTGCTTTGAATTATGTGACTCTGGCCGACCTTGTCCTTCCCTCTCCCCATTCCCTCCTTCTTGCTAAAAACCATTAGACTACATCCCTAAAGCTAGCCACCAAGGTCTTTTTCTTTATTTGGATACTTTCCTATGCCAGACTCACTTCTGAGGATGAGTACCAAAGTTCAGCACTCAAAAGCCCGCTTTGGTTCACCTAATTAACATGCCCAATCAAACTAACCCACTGTATTGTAGCCCATTCTAACAGAGACCTCCCCTTTTCCTCTTAAAAAAAAAAATTACACCTAATTCTCTTCAGAGGACCCGGGTTCAGTTCCCAGCACCCACATGGCAGCTCACAACTGTTTGTCATTCCAGTTTCAGGGAATCTGCCACCCATGGCAAAACACCAATGCACATAAAATAAAAATAGATTTTTTTTTAATCTTAAAGAAAATTATGCTTGCTGGGTCATTTGCTGCTGTTTTCTGCCTGAGTCAGAAAGTTAAGGCAGTCGCTTTAGCTTTTCTTCCCCCTTATTAAGACTCTCTCTGTGAACACAGGTGTTTGGGTGTGTTTTGTGAGTACTCCAGGGTTCCGGATGAGGAAGCCCCTGCTGTTTGGGGATCTTCAATATCAACAGTCAAGG
This sequence comes from Bramus lutescens, assembly GCA_001685075.1. NCBI lineage: Eukaryota > Metazoa > Chordata > Mammalia > Rodentia > Cricetidae > Bramus > Bramus lutescens. The sequence goes on along the minus strand of LOEQ01006483.1, from coordinate 107,734 downwards.
CAGAGGCAGGTGGATCACTTTCAAGGCCAGTGTAGTCCACAAAGATAGATAGATAGATAGATAGATAGACAGACAGACAGACAGACAGACAGACAGACACACTCTGTCTTCAAACAAACAAAAAAAAACATTGCTTTGCCAAGAAGTAGAGGGAAGTTTGAAGGTTCTGAACATAAGTAATTAAATATCATTTTAAAGAGATGGAAATGCTAAGTAACATTTTGGTCATTCCACACTGTATATGCATGGATATATTAAATTATCACACTGTACCCGTAAGTGTGGACATGATAATTTATGATTGGGAAAAATACTATTTTGAGATAATGTACTTTCAAAAAGAATAGTTCCATATAGTTAAGCACATTTTTCTCTTTTAGAGGAGAGCATAACTGAAACTAGAATAGTGTTTTTATTCTGCTTTGTAATCTTAATAATTGGTAATATCTAAACACATGTGGTGTGATCTCAGAATTTGAGAAGAGCATGAGGCTTGGTGTGCCACAGTAGAGAACACTTTTATCTTTGTATCCCCAGCGCACGCGCACACACACACACGCACACCTGGGAATTGAAACAAGGGCCTCATGCTCGGCAAATGCTTTACTGATCAACCACGATCAGGCTCCTTTTTGGTTGTTTGTTTGGAGACAAGGTCTCAGTAGCTCTGGCTGTCATGAAACTTACACTGTAGACCAGGTTGACCTGGAACTCAGCCTGTCTCTGCCTCCTAGGTACTAGGATTAAATGTGTGTGCTACTTCTGCCCTGTTTGTTTTTGTTTCAATATGAGATAGTAGTGATAAATTGCTACACTGGCTTGGAGCATGCCTTCCTAGTAACTAGGATTGTAGGCTGGTTGTCACCGTGCCCAACTTAGATGTGGTCTTTTACCTTAGTATACTTTCTTTACCTGTCTTAATGTAAATTGAGAATAATGAGGCTAATGAGTATATTTCTGATTAAGCTATGTTTGTGGTTTATCTCAAAGTTAAAAATAATCCAACATAGTTCTTAGACTTATGATTGTGGCTATTTTTGTTTATTTTGTTTTGTTTTCCAAGACAAGATTTTTATATGTAACAGTCCTGGCTGGCTGTCCTGGTACTTGCTCTATAGACCAGGCTGTCCTGGAACTCACAGAGATCGTCCTGTCTCTGCCTCCCAAGTGCTGTGATTAAAGGTGTGCACAGCCCAGCATGTGTTTTGGGTTTTGTTTGGGGGGGGAGGGTTTTTTTAAAATAAAGGTAATTTCAATATAAGCACTAATAGGAATTTGTTTTTTACTAGATGGAAACAATATGAAGCATATGTTCAAGCTTTGGAGGGAAAGTACACAGATCTCAATTGTAAGTTTGATTTCCTAAATGAAGATTGTGTAGCTGTCTTTTGAAAATTTGTTACAATGTAAATTAGCTTTGTCAAAGTAGATACTTTTTTTTGTTCAAGCATTTTATTACAAGAACTGTGTCCAGGCCCTGTAGGGACTTGGAAAATGTATTGAATGATGCTTTAGAGGTGATTTCTTCTGACATAGACTCCCAGGCACCCAGGAAGACAGATATTTATTTTAGTAAACAATGGAATGCCTGATTTTTGCTAAATTAAGTACAATTAGGATAACTTACACCTGCTTGGGTCTTTTGGTGTCTATCTGACTACATTATACACGGGAATTTTAACTGCATGAAACTGTTAGCATAGAAGAGACATGCATGGAAACAAGTAGTAATAGATTTTTGAGAACCTAAATGGCAAACTTTGTGGCTATATTACTCATATAGATGTGACTTATAAAAGTTTATGGTGCTATTTGTTCATGTAGTTAGTGGTTTTTGTTTTGTGTTGCCAAAACTGCTCTGGAACTTAAGATCTCCCTGCCACCACCTCCTGAGTGTTGTGGTAAAGACAGGTTACTGCCAGGCTAGGTGAGTTAATGTCGTTGTTATAGAGAGTGGGTTAGGGTGTATTATTGGGGTTTTTGTAAATACTAAGTGAACTGTGGATGTAGATAGTGTGCCTTCCTGATTTAAGCACAGAAACAGCTCAGTATAATATGCTTGGGGAGCATTGGCCATTGCTTCCTGGGGGAGGTCTCACGATCAGGAACAAGTACCATGTTTCAAAAACAGTGTGATTTTGATTACTCTTGAGAGAGCTTTCTTTTGGTTAGTTCAGTTTGATTTTGAAATGAGATTTATGATGTTTCGGGTTTCTTTTTTTCAGCAAACGATGTGACTGGCTTAAGGGAATCTGAAGAAAAACTAAAGCAGCAACAGCAGGAGTCTGCACGCAGAGAAAACATTCTTGTCATGCGATTAGCAACCAAGGAACAGGAGATGCAAGAGTGTACTGTAAGTAGTTCAGTATTGCAATCTCTAGTTGAGGAATCCACATCACTACAAGTAGTTTTTAAGCAGTGGTAATGGCAAATATAAGTGTGTACTTTGTTAAGGGTGGAATGGAGAGTGCATGGGAATGAAGGTTCCTATGTCACTAAAGGGTCTTGAATGCTTGCTTTCGTCTTGATTCCTAATTTTTACATAGTTTGGGATTTTGTGTTTTTTGTTATTGCCAGACATAGACAATTTGCACTATACCAATGGAATCTCCAGCTATTGTTTACATGGTGGTATTTTGGATCATCATGCCTACTCAAAGACTGTGTGGGTGGTGGTACTCTATCAAATTTTTGATTTTGAATTTTGTTTTAGGTTTTTGTTTGGTGTTGCATTTGTTTTACCTTAACCTTTTCTGGTAATATTTTTATTTTATGTAAATGTGAGTTTGGCTTACATTTAGTGTCTGTGCACTACATGTGTGCCTGGTGCCTGTGGCGGCCATAAGTGGGCATTGAATCTCCCGACAGTGGAGTTATTAACTGCTGTGAGCCACCACATGACTGTTAGAAACTGAACCTAGATCCTTTACAGGAGCAATTATGGTATCTCTCCAACCCTGGTCTTTATTTTTTTACCTTTCCCCTGAATAGTACAGCAGTGTTCTTGTAGTTAGGATTCAGAACTGAAACTCTGCAGGCAGCACTGAATAAAAAAAGCAGGGGAAAGACACATAAAGTTGGGAGTTTTGGGTAAGACTGAAAAGTAGTTAAAGGCTTGGGGACTTAGGGATAATTATGGCAAGAAATTTTTTCAATTTTTTGTTTTCTGTGACAGGGTCTCTCTCACTTTGTAGCGCTGGCTAGTCTAGAACTTCCTATGTAGTCCAGACTGGCTTGAACTCTTAGTGGTTCACCTGCCTCTGCCTCAGTGCTGGGCTACCAGTGCAGAATTTTTCAGCAAGATACTCATGGGGTTGTGAACTGATATTTTGGGTAGATGACTGGCTTGAGTATGGAAGGTAGATTTCTTCCTTTCTCTTCTCTTGTTTGTGTGTTCTTGAAATATGTGGCTCAGCCCTAAAATCTCCAGTAACTGAGAATGACTGAATTTCTGATCTTTCTGTCTCTACTTTCTGAGTGCTGAGATTATGGGAGCTCACCAAGTACACCTTGTTTATGGTGCTATATGTGCATGATAGGCACACTTTGTGCTGAGTGACAGCCCAGCGGCCTCTAGCTGAGATTTAGAATAAGAAAACTAGCTGGGCAGGGAAGCAGGGTCTTTAAATCATATAATAAACTCACTGGTAGGATGTGATAAGATAGTCTCAAAGCACAATCAGTAGGATTTGATCAATTAGATATTGTTGGGGAAGGATTTAAGAATGAATCATAGGTGAATCTCAACTTTATATTATTTAACAGAGTAACTGAAAGAGATTGAATTTAGGAAGAGCAGAATATACTGTTAGTAAAACAGAAGCTGTATTCTTGCTCTTCTGCCCACCCCACCACCAGCCTCTAGAGTGATCAGAGGCAAGGCAGAGTTATTCAGCTGTTAAGAACCCTCGTTGCTCTTGAAGAGGACCCAGGTTCAATTCCCAGCAACCAGATGGTGCCTTATGAATTGTAACTCTGGTCCCAAGGGATCCAAAGTCCTTTCCTGACCCCTCTAGTCACCAGGATCTCGTGTGGTGTATATACAGACATGTAGGCAAAACACCCATAACACATAATAAAATGAATAAATCTTTGGTTTGCTTTTATATGTTGAGATAGGTTCTGACTATATAGGGGTGTTTTGGAACTCACTGTATAGACCAGGTTGACCTCAAACACAGATCCACCTGCCTCTGCCTCCTGAGTGCTAGAATTAAAGGTGTGCACTGCCGTACCCAACCAAATGAGTAAATCTTTAAAAGAGGGGGAGGTTAGTTTTAGTTTAAATAGGAATTATGAATTGTTGAATTTAGCAGTCAGGAAAATAATAGGCTACTTTAGTAGTACCTGTTACTGTTGATATTGAAGGAAGATTGGAGTAACTTAAATAGGTGATAATTTCAATTAAAAATATGGAGGCTAAGATTATATCTGTTGGGTTAAGGACCTGAGTTCAGTCCCCTAAAACCGTGTGAAGTATTGCACATGGGAGGTATTTTGTAATCCCAGCCTTGAGGAGGAGGTATAGCCAGTGGAGTGAGGCAGATTGCTGGGCTTCCTGGACATAATCAGCAAGTGTCAAGCCAGTGAGATACTTGGACTCCAAAAACAAAGTGGATGTTTTGTGGACGTAAAGTACCAGAGGTTTAAACCCAGGCTAACACTTGGGTGTTCTCTGGCCTACACAGAAGCACATGATTCCATCTTTAGCAAAATTTAATTTAAGTATGAAAGTCAGGTGACAACATGTGTGATTTTTTTCCTTTCACCTTGTGGATCTTGGGGATTGAATTTAGGTCAGCAGACTAAGGTAGCAAGCGCCTTCACCCTCTGAGCCACCTTACTGGTCCTTAATTTTTTATTATGTTTGTTTAGTATGGTTATGAGTGTACTCATTCCATGACAAATGTGAGAATCAGAGGACACCTTGTGGGAGTTGGTTCTCTATGCCATGCAGATCCTGGGAATTAAATTCAGGTTAAACTATCTTTCACTTTCCTTGTGTTCTCTTCCCTAGCAAAGGGAATTTATTCTAGTCATATTTACCTCATTTTCATGACCAAAGTGTTGACTGTTGGGATTTAGTCTGAGTCAGTGTCATGAAGATTGTTTCAGTTAATGGTGAGAGCACATGATGCACACTTTGTGATGTGTTTTATTCTCCTATTAAATTACTTTAGTAGATGGCATTATCTTGAACTAAGGGGGATACTTTTTGTTTAAAATGAATTACTTTGAATTTTTTCCATAAGAACTGGGCAAGATGGCACAGTGGTTAAAGTGCTTACTTGCTGCTTATACAGAGGACTGAAGTTCTTCTCTTCTAGCACCCACACCTATCTATGTAACTCTAGCTCCAGGTCTGATAACCTGAGAGCACTCAGGCGTCTGCTCTTACTAACATGCAGAAATAAATAACATACAAAAATAAAATAAGGGCTGGAGAGATGGCTCGGTGATCCATCTCTGATCCATCTTCCAGAGGTCCTGAGTTCAATTCCCAGCAACCACATGGTTACTATATACTATATAACCCTGGCTGGCCCAGAATTCACTGTATAGATCAGACTATCTGCCCCCCCCCCATATACGGGGATTAAAGGCACATACCACCATGCTCAGCTTGTTTTGTTTGTCTGGTTGGTTTAGGTTTAAGACACTATTTTTAATAATGCATGTGTCTGTGTGGGTTTCTGCCAGAGGTATTGAGTCTCCCCTGGGCTGGAGTCAATGGGCACTTTTGGGCTGCCCAGTGTGGGTGCTAAGAGCTAGAATTCTGGTCTTTTGCCTCTGTAAGAGCAATTCATGCTCTTAACTGCTAAACATGATACACCCTTGTTTTAATACTATTTTGGTTGCAAAGGTAAGACATAACCTCATCTTAATTGCCTTAAACAAATACTTGGTTTTTAATTTGTGTGTGTGTGTCCCCTTTTTTTTTCTTTTGTGGTTCTAGGGACTAAACCTAGGGCCTTGTGTATAAAAGGCAAATGGTCCACTACTAGGCTACTTAAAATCCTCTGCATTACTTCCTAAGTGCAAAATTATAGGCATGTGCCACCATGCTCAGTTTTAATTGGTACTTTTTTAGGGTTTGTTGTTATTCTCTGAAATGGTGTGTATTTGTACTGGAGATTGGACTCAAGGGCCTTGGTCCATATGTTCTTGACTATTACAGAACTACACCCTTAACCTTAGGGAGACTTTTGATATCAAAGGGATTACACACCTGACAAGCAGGCTGGTCCACTGTCAAGTTAATAAAAGGGAATTTCTCTGTTTTAAGGATTTCTTCTGGCTTGGTAGTAATTGTTTCTTTTGCTTTGCACAGACTCAAATCCAGTACCTCAAGCAAGTCCAGCAGCCTAGTGTTGCCCAACTGAGATCAACAATGGTCGACCCAGCCATCAACTTGTTTTTCCTAAAAATGAAAGGTGAACTGGAACAGACTAAAGACAAACTGGAACAAGCCCAAAATGAACTGAGTGCCTGGAAGTTTACGCCTGATAGGTAAACAAATCCTACTCCCCAGTCAAGACTTCCCTGACAGTCCCACCTCGAGAAAGCTGTGGTGGGACAGCCAAGTACTCGTTTCCACACCAAGACTCAGACTTTTTGAGCCAAAAAAGCCACATTCTTATACTGCCCAGCTTGTAATGGTTAATGTAAAACTTAGCAGATGAACCTTGTGTTTCAGCTTTTCTCTTCCCCTTCCCCTTGCTTCAGAGGCCTGATGCCGTCGGACTATTCCGAAGAAGAGGCCACCTCCGAAAAATTCCCCTTCTAGAACATGTAGACACTTGAGAAATGCTTCTGTTTGAAGAAAATAGAGGGGAAAACAGAAGTCTTAAGTCTGTGGCACACTGTGTCTTCAGACAGTTTGGAGGATTGAAAACCTAGAGGTTTTAAATCATGAATTGAACATGTAAAATTCCAGTAAAATGTAAAAATGGAATATGCATCGCTCTTAACCTTGAGCATAGTGACTTATAGACACTGTACATCAGTTTTTCCAATAAGACTGTGGACTTCATGATTGTTGGTTGAACTACTGGGTCAAAACTCAATGAGGTGATTTTGCCTTTAAAGGGTTTATATTTCTAAGAACCAACTTCTAATAGCCGTGAGACAATCAAGCCATAGCTACCAGTATAAATAGAGCATATATTTATCCACTAGCTCTCAGCTCTATATTACATAATAGAGCCTTAAATATGTGGTTTTTATCAATGGTTTGTTCTTTGAATGGTTGTGGAACTGTAGATAACCTTACCTTCTGAGGACTGTACAAACGTGAAGGTGTGGTCTCACTCTTCAGGTATAAAACTGTTGGAAGCATTATAAGCATTCATTTTATAATTAGATTGTATAAGGTATTGGCTGTGATGAGACTCACGTTATTCAGTAAATCCTCATCTCATTCAGCAGGCACATGTTAAACAGCATTGTCGTTGGTGTTAAATGGGGGAATGTGTTCCTTCATTGTATTTGGGCCTTTTGTATTGAATTCTTGATATTAAATTAAATGTGCCTTGAAATAGTTGGGTTTTTTTTTAATTCAAGGAATACTCTGATAATTTTGTTGTACTCTTTATATTTTACTTTGGGGGGTTGTGGAGAGCAGATCAAGACTTCGGAAAAATTATCCTGTGCTCTTCAAATTCAAAGTGAAGGAAAAGGCTGTCTCATTTAAGACTTTATTCCAGGTGGTATAAAAGACAAAGAGACTTGGCATTTGGCCCCAGGATATTGCAGTAGACCGTAATGTGGGACAGTCTCACAAGGTACCTACCAGAAGATTGGGGAAATAATGTGTTGGAACTCTGGGCTGGCCCAAGTGAGACTTTCTGTGAATTGAAAAAAGGTATAGTGATGATTCTAGCAAGTTCATTTGCTCATTTAGATAAATGAGGCATTATATTCTTCATGCTTCCATCCAATCCTGGAGGTGAATTTTTTTCGTCTATAAGTCACCAGTTTGAATTTTCGCTTGGTGATAATGGAGTCTGAGATGAGTAGAAGATAAAAGTTCCAGCTTGTCCCATCGTTTAAGTGCAGTTTTAACAAGGGTGACTTAAGTTCTCTCTTAATCGTTCAAATCAATTGTAAGTATCCTGTATGTTTGCTTTAGGGAACTGATTGTGGGGCAGGGGTGGGTTGGAGGAGTGGTTTGTATGACTTTTCAGGAACAAGTCTTTTTCTAAAATTGTCACTGGGGGTTTGGAGGGTAAGTAACCAACTGTTGAAAAGTAGTCTATTGTGACCAAATTGGATCTTTTGTATTTATTTTATGCATTTCCAGATCATAATAGAAAAAAGCCTAAGTATATTTTTAGTAGGTTAAGTAGTAATTTGTAAAATGTATTAACTAACATGTATTCAAATTTAGCCAGTCTTTCTTTGCTACTTGGATACAGTAACAGGCCTGTGGGCCTGCTTTCTTGTTATTGTAACTTCTGTCTTAATAAGACAATACATGCTCATGTATACAATCGAAATATTAGAGGAAGGGGAGATGGAAAGTGTCACTCGTGAACTGATGTGAACTTGCCCCATTCTGCTCTGCAGGACCAGTAACTGCTATTAAATATCTTGGGTATCATCAAGATAATTTGCATATGCAATGACTTTATGTATATTGGTTTTAAAGAAATGTAATCATGCCATACATATATGCTTCAAAGCGTTATTTTTTCTCCATTTTTATCTCTTGGGTTTTTTTTTATCATATCTAGATTACACCTTTTTAATGGCTACATAGTATTTTTATTAGTTAATCTTAAACAACCCATAAATGGGGTTTATTACATAAAATTAAATCCTAAACCAGACTATATCAAGTATCAAAAATACATTATTAATTTGAAAAATAGTAGCGATTAAATCAGTAATCTGTGTGGAATGATTCAGGTGGTTTGAGTTTGAGTTTTCTTGTATATGTATATGGTATTTCCCTTCTTTGTTTCGGGTCCAATTTTGAGGGATAAAGATATTTTGTCTGCGTGTGGTGGCTTATGCCTTTAATCCCAGCAATGGTGAGGTTGGTGCAGGAGAATGGGAAATTCAGGGAATATACTCATATCCTGTCTTGAAAAGTAAACAAAAGAGCTAATGAGAGATGGACTGTAATTCTCTCTGTAATATTGTCCACTTTAAATTATTTCATTTGACAAGACATCAGAGTGTTTAGGAATATACTGGTAATCTTCAGTTTGCACTTAAGTCATTTAGGCAATTATATATGCATCTCCACAAAATAACCTGGCTTCCTTCTTTGGTAATTAAAGCAATATATGAATGCCCCTTTTTTGTAAATCTCTTAAGTATTTCCTATCAGTTTGTGGCTATCTGGTTTTAGAAATCACCCAAACACTTGGGTGGCAGAAGGAAGGCAGATCTCTAGGAGTTCAAGGCTAGCCAGGGCTTCATATTAAGACTCTGTTTTTGTTTACCTGTTTTTTGTATGTTTTTAAAGAGGAGCTAGAGAGATGGCCCAGTGGTTAAGAGCACTGGCTGCTCTTCCAGAGGACCCAGGTTCAGTTTCCAGCCCCTACATAGCACTTACAACTATCTAAAACTCCAGTCCAGAGGATCTAACACACTTCCTTCAAGAACAAGGAATGCATGTGCTGCACAGACTTTCATGCAGGCAAAACACCCATATATATGAGATGACGGTTTTTTTAAGATTTATTTTTGCGTATATTTTAGTGATATGTCTGCATGTCTGTCTATGCACCACGTGCATGTGGCCTAAGTAGGGTATCAGATCCCTTGAAATTGAAGTTCAAGAAGGTTGGGCCACCAAGTTATGATGGTAGTTAAATCTGGGTCCTCTGGAAAGGCACCCAGTGCTCTTAACTGCTGAGCTAACTTTTCAGTTATTAAATGAAAAGATGAAAGGAATAATTTTCTTGTAGTTTAGTTCCCTCCCTCCCTCTCTCCCTCTCTCCCTCCCTCCCTCCCTCCCTCCCTCCCTCCACTTATTTTGTGGTGCTGAGGATGAACCCAGGGCCTTGACCATGCTAGATAAGCACTTTATAATTGAGCTGTCCTCAGCCTTTTCTTTGGTGGAGAGTACTAAGAATTTAACCCAAGGCCTCAACGCTAAAGTCAGTACACTCCCAGCCCCAGCCCCACACCATTTTACATGTGGAGTGTGTGTGTGTGTGTGTGTGTGTGTTTTAAGATTTATTATGTGTACAGTGTTTTGTCTGTCTGTATGCTTGCTGGCCAGAAGAGGGCACCAGATCTC
>LOEQ01006482.1:57253-74525 GCA_001685075.1 Bramus lutescens | reverse complement strand
TCCTGTTCTCATCACCCCACCTCTACTTCCTGTCTGGTTGACCCGCCTATACTTCCTGCCTGGCCAATCAGCGTTTTATTAAAATACATGATTGACAGAATACAGACAATTCTCCCACACCAATACATCCTCATTAGTGTCCCCTCCTTGTACTGCAGGTGCTCTGCTCCCAACATTTTCATCTTCCAGATCCTAAAGGACAACTCAGCAAGCTAAAAAAACACTTAATGGCTCTTCTAGCCCAAAGTTCCAAAGTCCCTTCCACAATCCTTCCCAAACCCCCAAAACATGGTCAGGTCTGTTAAAGCAACATTTCACTCCTGGTGCCAACTTGTCTTTAGTTAGAGTTTCTAATCTTGTGTTGAAAAACCATGACCCAGAGAAAGCTGGGGAGGAAAGGGTTTATTTGGCCTACACTTCCTCACTGCAGTTACATGGCTGAAGGAAGTCAGGACAGGAACTCAAACCTGACAGGAACCTAGGTAGCAGGAGCTGATGCAGATAGAGGTTGTGAAGATGCTGCTTACTGGCTTGTTCGTCATGGCTTTCTCAGCCTGCATGATGATAGAACTCAAGACCACCAGCCCAGGGGGTGCACCTCCTACAATGGGCTGCACCCTCTTGCCATCAATCACTAATTAAGAAAAGGCCCTACAGCAAGATCTTACGGAGGCATTTTTTTTTCTCAATTGAGGTTCCCTCCTTTCAAAATTCTAGCTTGTGTCAAGTTGACATAAAAAATACCCAGAACAAACAATGAAATAGTGTCGCTCTGGCCAGAATGAGTTCCTCAATTACAAGTGAAGTCCTCAAAGACAGGCCAACCTTATTTAAGTAATCTCTCACCGAGGCTCTCTTTCTAGGATATTCTAGGTTGCGGCAAATTGGCATTTAAAAATGATCCAGGCAGGTGGTGAGATGGAACCCAGCCCATACAGACATCCATAATTTTCTAATTTTACTTCTGAAGCGCAGAATTCTCAGGCCAGGAACCACTGGAGTCCACGAATAGCCATCTACCCCTATGGCTGCTTGTCCCCAGGAGAAACGCTAAGAGATCCAGGTTACAGCATGAATTTGCTTCCTTAGGAGGTTCCTGGGGCAGACATATCTCCGATCTCTTGTTCTGTTAAAGCCAGTCCCCCAGAGGCACTTTCCTCTTGAAGTGAAGGCTACTAGCTTCTGTCACACTCTCTTTCCCAAGGCCTCACTCAATTCTAGGCTGTTGTGCCCTCACCAGAAGAGGAAGGTACTGATCTACAAAAGGGAGACTTCCTAAGCAACTGGACTGTGCTGGAAGATGAGGGGCAATGTGGGTACAGCAGCACACACATGCAGTACCAGCACTTGAGAGGCAGAGATAGGGGGATTGCAGGTTCAAGTCCAGCCTAGGCTACATAGCCAAGGCAGCAAGAACTCCATCTTAAAATAAAAACTTCAAAAATAGCCATCCCCTGAGGGCCATTTATGTCAAAGAAAGGTACCCAAATTATTTTGTTCCCTCACAATAGAAACAGCTCTTCCACCAGGGCTGCATTGGAGGTACTAACATCTATTCAAAGCTTTCCTTATTGCTTAGAGTTATAAGACATCCATTTCCTTCACCAGAGATTTTCACTAATAGAGATGTAGTTTGATAAACAAATGCATAAAACGTGATGCTTAAACTATAATACAGCTATAAACTATTTATACATAAAATCAACTATCTTGGGGTTCCTGTACATAGAGAAATACAAGTTTCACAGGTGGCCAATTAGCACCTGGAAGGTCCCTAGCAACCCTGGGCATGGCAAACATGGAGCTAGCAGGCCTTGCTCTCACTCTTCCCCTCTCCCATGTAAACCATAGATTACATCCCTAAAGCTAGCCACCAATGTCTATTCCCTTATTTAGACACCTTCTTATGCCAGGCTTATTGCTAAGGTACAACTATCAGAGTATTTTTTTAAGGTTTATTTATTTATTCTGTATACAATGTGCTGCTGGCATGAATGTCTACACAACAGAAGAGGGCGCTAGATCTCAGTACAGATGGTTTGTGAGCCACCATGTGGTTGCTGGGAATTGAACTCAGGACCTCTGGAGGAGCAGGCAGTGCTCTTAAACTCTGAGCCATCTCTCCAGCCCCCTATCAGAGTATTGAAGTTCGGTAACCAAAGCTCCCTTGTGGCTACCCTAGTTAAGAAGCCCAAACAAAGTTCACCAGCCCGTCCTAGCATGGGCTTTCCCCTCTTCCCTTTACAAATGGCCACTTGTGTTTGGACCACCCCGTCTCCCTCTATTCAGAGACAGTCCTTTGTCCCTCAGGGGGCAAATATCCCTTCTCTCTCTCCCTTGTTCCTTTTTGCTTCTCCCTCATTCTCTATCACCTGCCATAGGCTCTTATTCCCTGACCTTTGTTCATTCTGGGGCAAATAAATCTCCCTTGTGCTGAGAACTTGTTCTTGGGGTGCATCGTGCTGATTTCAGTCCTTTCACTCCTAACGTGGTTGCAATTAATCTGGAAACATGTTATGAAATTTAAACATACAGATCTTTGTATGAGGTCACTTCATGTGCGGTAATCTAACTACCAATGCAGACATGGATACATACATGCCATTTAAGACATGGAACAGAGTAAACAACTATCAACAGAGAAATATCCAAACAGCTGCAAGGTTTTCAGCATAAATGGCTCCATGAGGAAGCAAGACACAGGGAAGTATATAAAATTCAATCTCATGTCTTAATAATAGTAATTACCAAGGGCCATGTGTATGTAGAAATTTTACTTGAGCAAATAAAACATTAAACTGGTGAATAAGAGATTATCAATATATTCTGTCATGGTGGAGAATGAGGTTGCTGGACTGCAAGAAGAGGAAAGAGTCAGGTACCACACCCTGCCAGAAAGGATGAAATGGGGAGAGGCTGTGGTGGTGAAGAGAACCACAGGGCTGCATTAGGTCAGGGCACGCATGGGCATGATGGTGTGGACACATGTGTAAGGAAGATTTTAACTCAAGGAGTTTATCTTATGATGCAATGTTGTCTTATTAACAAATGTGTAAGGCCTTGGAAGTAACCTAGTAAAGGGTAAGTCTCTCTCTCTACTTGTTCTGAATTCTCCCTCAGTCTGCAAAATGTACACTTAAATTGCTGCTTCTTTTCCCGGTCAGCTTGAGCTTGTCTCTCTTCCTCACATGCATGGGATTCCAGGACTTTTACCTTGATGGAACGCATTCTAGTTGGACGCCACCTGTGCCAGAAATGTGGCTCTGCTCTTCTGTGGGACAGCTGGGTGTCTGCTCTCTCTCCTAGCCAGGTTCAGCCCCTGAGTATCTCTGTTTGCTATCCCAGAGCATCTGAAAAATTGGACTCAGGTCTGTTTGGTGACACTACTGTGCTGTTCATATCACCATTGTTCTGTAGTATATGACTCAAGGATACTGTGAAACTTCCAGCAATATTCATTTTACTCAGGATTGCTTTAGCTGTTTGTGTTGTTTTGTGTTCTCCATAAATTTTTGCACTGCCATGGGTCTATGAAGAATGTTAATAGAATTTTTTATTGCGATTGCATTATAGATTACGTTTGGGAATGCTGAAGAGGGTATGGGAAAACAGAAATGCCATTCACTGATAGTGGGAGTACAAACTGTATAGCTATTATAGAAATAAATATGAAGGTTGAAAAATAAACTCCAAAGAGAACTACCACATGATGCCTGAGCATATACACAAAGGACTCAGTGTCCCACTGGAGAGAAATCTGCACATCTCTGTACACTTCTGCTTTATTCAGAATTGCGAGGAAATAGAACCAGTGAGCTGTCTACCAATGGTGCATAGGAAATGAAAATGAAATTTTCGTTATCTGTAAAGAGAAGTAATATAATGGAATTTGCAGGCAAATGAGAGGATGTAGAAAATATTAGATTAACTGTGGTATCTCAGAAGGATAAGTACGATGTATTCTCTCGTGTGGGCATGTATCCGGTGTGGGTATTGGACATGAACCTGGAAAAAACGTAACAGAGGACAAAGATGCATTGATAATGGGAAGGGAGGGACAAGAACACAACTATATGAAAGTGGGTGAGAGACTCCCACAGGTGCAAGCGTAAAAGGGGGTACAGGATGCCATGAATACGAAGGGGAAGAAAAGGATTAGCAAAACAAAATTGAACATGCTGTAATGAAATCTCACATTACTACTCTAAACATACGAATGTTTTAAAAGCAGGCAAAAACTGAAAAATGTGTTAGACAGAGAAACATCCCATCGTACCCTCCACTTCTCCTTGCTCAGCTTTGGGAGCCCTGACTGCCACTGCCTTCTGTTTCTCTCTGTGGCTGCAAAACTGGCTTCCTCCCACTTTTCCCTACTGATAGAGGGCTTTAACCCATGCAGGACAGGTCTTTCTGGTCTCCCACGTGGGATTTTCTTCAGCAGGTGCTCACACTCAAGATAACAAAATACTAATAATCTTACATCAGCAGTGGGGGAAGGCCCAGGGACATTGATTTATTTTCTTTACTTTCTACAGCATTCGAAATAGTGTGTGTGTTTAGTGTATCTTCCTTCCGCCACACAAGTCTGTTATAATCCTCCTTCTGTAACAGCAGCCACAGGTCTAGATGCCCCTGCAGTTGAACTCACAACTTCATGCTCTTTCCCCTCACCCTAAGATGCTTGTGATTTGTGGGCAAATCTTGGTGTCATAACGTCTAGTGTAGTAGAAAAGTGGTAATGTATATTATACAGGTATCGCCTGTCTGTAGCTCTATTATCTGTCAGTCTCTTTGAGTGACTAAAAAAATAATTCAAAGATTGGTGTAGCTTGAAGAAGTGAGCTCCCCCACTCTTGCTAATTTCTGGAAGAATAATGCACCATTATCTAAGTGGGAGGATCTTGGCAACATGGCTTATGCTTAGGATAATTGAGCCACATAATGTCATGGTTTAATAAATGTTCAGTGAATTGAAACTTTTAGCTGAAAGGATCGTGGAGTCTGTGCTTCTGGCCTTGATGATTGCATTTGCTATGGAATATCACTCTCACAGACAGTCATAACAAAATTGAAATCTAAATAGGGAAAAGAAGAGTCTGGCTGCATTTAGGAGCAAATGGGGCCATTGGGACTTGAGGAGTTAAGATGCTGAAAAAAAA
Organism: Bramus lutescens; assembly: GCA_001685075.1. Lineage (NCBI taxonomy): Eukaryota > Metazoa > Chordata > Mammalia > Rodentia > Cricetidae > Bramus > Bramus lutescens. The sequence goes on along the minus strand of LOEQ01006482.1, from coordinate 69,366 downwards.
AAAGGGCAGAGATGAGTCACTCTTGAATGAATACATTCTGCCTCAACACATACTGATTTTAGGCCCAGACTGAATCTTGGAGCCATGGTGACCAGAACCATGATGAGGAGCACAGGACATTTTTAATAAACAGTGCAGAGGGCCCAGCTTCTCTGAACCTGGGGACATGGTGAGGGACAAGAGCAGAGTCTGTTGAGATAACAACTAAATATTTTCAGGTACTTGTGAAAGACAGCATGCTGTACATTTAAAACTATCTAAAATGTTAAACAGCATAAATGTAAAGAATCATTTTCCTAACAAGATCCTCAAGCCTACCCTGAAAGAAAAATAATTTCCTAAACAGCAACCATAGAGACTCATTAGCTTAGACAAAGCAATGAGACTATGGTTGACTTTCCAAAAAATATGACAGTTCCATCTGAAAAACAGTGGCCCTTTAGATTATTGCTGAAAAATCATGACTTCAAAGTCATTTCTAATATAAAGTGTTTTAAACATTGCCCTTTGAGTTAAAAAGAAATATTTGAGCTTTTTCAAACACAAAAATTTGAAATAATGTGCTGTTTCTACAACGGAGAATTGAAAATATGAGAAAGGAAAAGAGTGAGGGGAAAATACTGTATAACAGGTTTTAAGTTTCTATTTTGTTTTGCTTTATTTTCTTTTAAAGTCATGATTTGCTTCATGCCAAGAACATATAAAAGCCCTTGCACCCAACTAACTGTATTATACAGCAAGTTTTCAAAAATAAGTCAACAGTAAGTAGGACCTGGATCAGTAGCTCCTTGTTTCTGCAGAAAGAAGGTGAAGCTGTTTCAAGTGAGAGTACCAGCCTTCTCCTGGCTTCAGAGCACACAACTTTTAACAGACTTGACTTCTAACACTGGGATTCCCACATGCATCTACTCATGCAACTTGAAGACAATTGCATTCTGCAAATATTCAAGGACAATGTCAGTGTATACCCTGAAAAATAAATGGATTAAATTCATTGCAAAAAGCATTAAAAATAAAAAGTAGACATAGGCTACCTAAGCCTTTGCACATGGATAAAATGCTCAGTGATTTAAAGAACTTGAGTCTCCTTAGATTGGTCCACCATCAGGTACAGTCTCAGCTGATTCCCTGGTAGGATGTCTCTCTTTACTTCTTTGAAATCCCATTCAAAGCTTACATATGAAAGTGTAAATGCCCAAAATAGATAAGATGCTCCTGGAGAAGGCAAACAAAGCCACACAGCTCGTTGTCAAACCCTATTGAAATCATCTGAGAAGCTACCATCTCACGGTTGTAAAATCACAAGCACAACAATGGAGACCACAGTGGTGTACTGCATACATAATTATAAACAACAAAGCATGCATCTTATTTTTAAACATTATGCAAAAAGCCCTACCAGATAGACTGAAAACCCACATGATGAGAGTCAAATGATAAAGCACTTGTATGGGGCATCAAGATAATGGAGGAAGCAAAGACTTCTAAGTAGGTAGCAAAAATCCATAACTGAACAGAAATAATTATAAATTAAATATTAAAAGAAAGAACTTCCCTTCATTACAGACATCATTAAGAGTGTAAGAAAGCAATCCTCCAACTAAAGAGAACATGTTCATAGGCAAGTATCCAAGAGAGGGTTAACATTGAGACTGGATATCTTTGAAATTAAAAAGAGAAGGTCTGACAGCTGATTAGAAAGATTTGTAGAAGGCTAAGTAACTTCCCCCAGAATCTCCACAGCTGAAGCACACAAAGTGAGGCTCAACCTCATTAGCAATCAAGAAAACCCACCCTCCCTATTGCCTAAGTCGATTTATGGTGTAACATTTGCATACACACACACAAACTTATTTCATGCACACTAAAATGATGTTGTTACATGACTTCCTAAAGAGACATGAAAAAGCAAATCTGTTCACCATATGTAGGGATCCAATCACAGACCAGTTAGAGAACCACTAGATTTATGGCGGTGCCTCATAGAAATAGAGATGAAGAGTTACTTCCTGGAGCACGGATGAGTCAAAGGCAGCGGCATCACCAAAAAGCCCTCTCCAACAAAGGCAAAGATTCATGAAAACTGCACCCCAGGGGCTCCTTATCTGGCTTTCAGAAAGCCAGGCTGGCTGGAGATTCTCCTTTTCCTAGCCACTGTTACTACTTATTTATTTAACCTTAGCGGGGAGGCTTGTGGATCTTGTAAGTTTCAGGAGCCTCCTGAGATCTATGAGTTTTATTTGCCTCCCCAGTCTTAAGGAACCTCCCTCTTCTCTCCAGGAGGGGATGTTCCAGTTTGGAAGACATAGCTATAAAACACATGTACCAGAATATTCTAGTAGTGCTGTTTGGTATGACTGCAAGGAATAGCGATTTTTAGAAAATCCAAAACAACTCAGTTGTTTAGCAAGAATAGATTGAAAAATTATTGTCTTTTTAACCAAATGTAACTGTTTCAGCAAAGAAAACCACTCAATCAATGGAAATAAATTTCACAATAAAATTTTGAATAAAGTATTGCAGACAAAAGTGGGAACATTTTATAATTCTATTTATATTTTTTAAAATAAAGGAGAATGTGATTTATGTTATTAGAGGTGTGGACCATGGTTACCTTCTGAGAGGTAGCAGTCTACAGAGGCAAGAGATTGGCATTAAGTGTCATCAGATTCTTGTTTCATACATGCATGATGATTGTTTATCATTCATTTGGTGAAAATTCATCCAGCTATTCACCGAGGAGCTGAGCAATTTTAGAAGGTACATTACACTTCAGGGGAATTTAAATTAAAAACAAGTATGCTTAGTGGCTGACAAGATAGTTCTCTGGGTAAGGGGGCTTGTCACCAAAGCTAATGACCTGAGTTTGATTCCAAGGGCCCACCCAGTGAAAGGAGAGAACAAATTCGCATTGATTACCACACATGCATTGTGGCAATATGCGTTCACACACACACACACACACACACAATGTAATAAAGATGTCACTGTCGGAGGTGGAAGTACTCATTTTATCCATGACTGTAGAACACACTAAGAGAAATATTCCTGTTGATAAAGAGATTCCATGGGCCAGTAAAAGTAGAAAACACATGAATAAAAAATAAGGGAAGGTAAATATGCTGCCAATATTGAAGATTGGTCCAAATCTTCCACATCCTCTAATCTCTGAGTAGTCTTCACTTTCATTATGACAAAGACTCAGAGGACACAGTTCTTGGTGACAAACACTATTTACCTTCTGCAAAGCCAAACAAAAACAAAGAGCTCCTGGGAATTTCCAAGTAGTGACAGGATCTATGGAATTCACGGCAGCAGGTTTCAAAATAAACCAGCCAGAATGTAGCAAAGGTGGAAGCATGTTCAGTTTTTGAGAAAGAACCTTCACTTTGGGAATTTCCACCGAGTCTTCTGTTTCAGTCAGCAGAACGATTGCCACAAGATCCTTCCATCACCAGGTAATTCGAGTCCCTGCAGCTTGCTGCTGTGAACAAATCCTTTGAACGCAATGACATTTATCAAAATTCTTGCAGAAGAAGTGATGAGGAAGGCTTTTTTGAAAATATGTTTCTATTATATAAATTAGACTATTGCTTCTCAAAAGCAAGCTAACATTGATAGGCACTTTGAGACACTAATGAGGAGTCAGATTTGGATGGCTGGACAAGCATTCCTGCCGANTCAGTGCAAGGAGCAGAAATGTTCAGGAATGGCAGGCACGCACAGCTCCGATTGTAGCATCTGACCATCAAAATGGTGAAAAGGCACACGACAGGCCAAATAGGCCCCCGCTGACCGAATGGCCTTTAGAAATCCCACTGCGGAATGAATTATTTAAGCCTTTTCAAGTTGGCTGTCTTTTACAGTAATTATCAAGTACATACTGGATCTTGAATCTAACTTCAAAGCACTTGAGTTCACATTGTGTTATGGGAGACCCTGTATTACAGCAGCCGGGAGTGTTGGCCTGAGAAGAGTTACCTTTTGTGGCTTTCTACATGAAGAATTGGAAAGCTCACTCTCCATAATATTTATCACTTCAGTCAGGAAGAGACTCCACTGGAGAAGGGGGTGCCCATTCTTAATAACAGTACAGAAGAGAAGAGAAGCATAGCTCTTGGCTGCTGAATGATAGCCTAATTGAAAAGACTTCCCAGGGGTTGGCAGAGGCTTTTTCTTCTCAAAATAACCCTCAACAAGCATCATTCCTATTCTATTTGATAAATTTTAAAAAGCATTTTTTCAGGTACTTGTGAAAGTAACACTTTTGGCAAGTTCACTCTGCCAGTAGACACTAGTTCCTAAAGGAACTAGACTCACTACCTGCTCTGTGCCCAGGCCACTTTCTTCATTTGGCAGCTAACAAACTTTTAATAGTGCGCACATGGTATATCTAAATTTGCATTTAGAGCATTGTTATTCAATTCAGGTCAGTTGGGTCTTTTTGAAGGGAGCCTATTTATACCATGCTGGAAAAAGATCTGATCCTTGAAGAGTCCAGCGAGGCTCAATGCCCGCCTCCAGCTGTGTGGCCTTGGGATGCCATCATCTCAAGAGCTAAACTTTCAGCTGTGTGGTTGGTCCACACCTGTAATACCAACAATTGGAAGAAGGAGACTCCAGACTTCAAAAACATCCACATCACACAGAGATTTCAAGGCCGACTTAGATTATCTAAGACCCTGTCTAAAAAAATAAATTTAAAGATTGATTAATTAATAATAAAATCTAAACGTCCATTTTGCCCATTTAGAGAACAAGAGGAATTTAGAACTGCTCGTGATTATTTTATGGTCTAACGGTGAGGGCTAAGGTCACTACCCAGTTGGACAATGTGAAGGACTAAACCAGTGATCCTAATACCTCATTCTCCTAGAGTAGAGTAATGTGTGGAGATCACTGAAACAGTCTTCAAGCAAGTGCTCTTCCTTCTCACCTTGTGTGTGGCAGCCAGTCACATAATCTGCTTGGGTGTGTGCCTGGGAATGCCCAGACAGGTCCTAGTCATTGACAGGACAGAGAGAACAAGTACAAAGCAGTCAGAGGGGCATTCCCGTGCCCAGAGAGAGCAATGGCTTCAGACTCGGCCATTTTTTTCCCTTCTGTACGATTAAGCAAAAAGTTATCCCTTAGAAGAAAGAGCACAATTGAGTCAGGCCGGCTCAATGCCTGTGTGTCTATGCAAGCATCCCATGCCAGCATCACCTCTTCACTGCATCATCCCATCTTCACTGCGCCCTCCCGCCCTCTGTGAAGTCTCTACTCTTCCAGTTGCTTCTCAGGATCATCTTTCATGTTGCAGCCAAATTTAGGATGATGAGGGGGTAGGGACCCAGGACAATTTGTTTCTTCCATCTGCCCAGCTGCAGCTTTGGGGGCCAAGGAGGAACTGGGAAAGATGCTACACATCTTAGTGGGAATAATTCAGTTCCTGCTGAGTTAATCTCTCCTGCTTCCTGTCAATAGAGCTTCATGCCAGGTTACACAATGGAGGCTAGAAATAAGCTACGTCAGATGAAAAATTAGAAGCGCTAGCAGAGATGAGCTCAATTCATGACAATTTGGTAATTGGATTACAAATCCCTTCTCTCAATTAACAGGATAAATCCAGAGTGTTTACCAGACAATTATCTGAGCCCATGGATACACATGTAAGCTACAACCTTTGCCATCAAGGACACGTCCATCCAAAAGGACTGTGTGTGTGTTGGGGGAGGGGGACTTTACATCATTGATTTCTTCTTCAGTCATCCATTTCAGTAGACATACCGAGTGTTTAGCACACACCAATGAGCAGCTGTCCTCATAGCCTTACCAGCAATAACAAAGATGGAATAGTTTAGAGGCCATTTAGAACAGCTACAATAATGAAACCTCCTCTAGAACCATTAGCAACACCATGCTAGCCATCTGGGACATACTGGTGAATCAGACACACAAGAACAAAGCCTTCCTGGGAGTTCTCCTAGAGGCCAAACAAATATGGAAAATATCATGGATGTTGGCAGTGCTGAAATAAGTACTAATATATATCATTAATGATGAGTATGTAACAGTCATCAAAAAACCATTAATAATTAAATTGTCACACACTCAGCAGGGTGCCTTGTAACATGTGGGCCTGCTTGTTGGGGTTTCTGTCCTGCCTGGTTTCTGTCCTCCTATGAGGTCCTACAACCATTTAGCTTCAAAGAAAATCACACAGAGGTCTATATAAGTTATAAACTGATTGGCCCATTAGCTCAGGCTTCTTATTAACTCTTATAACTTATATTAGTCCATTATTCTAGTACATGTTAGGCACATGGCTTGGTATCTTTTTCAGCAGGGAGGGTCACATCCTGTTCCCTCAGTGTCTAAACAGGACTGCGGAGGAATGGGCTTCCTCCTTCCCAGAATTTTCCTGTTCTCATTGACCCGCCTCTATTTCCTGTCTGGTTGTCCCAACTATACTTTCTGCCTGGCTGTTGGCCAATCAACATTTTTTTAAAAACATAATTAACAGAATACAGAATTGTCCCACACCAGTGCCTTCCATGGAGCTTTATTTATTTGTTTGTTTGTTTTTTATTCTGGATCTACAAACAATAAAGCACTCATTAATTAATATACAAGATTTGTGGAGAACAAAACTGAGTTAGAGAGAATGGGTGGGCTTTCCCAAGAGCAAACATGTGCTTGAAATATCATGTCTGTGCACTGTTCTTTGGCCCCCAAGTCAGAGTGCCAAACACACTGTACAAAGTGCCATGTTTTCTTAGACGAGCAGAAAGGGTGTGAGTATTGGGATAGTGTGAGGATGGAAAGCACTCTGAGTTAGCAAGGCTTGGGGATCACTCTGAGAGGAGAGGAAGCCTGTGGTAGGTCTTGGTAAGCTCTGAGATGAGAAGCTGAGAGGGACTTGCTTGGCAGAGCAAAGTTTCACTGTTCCCAGATTCTCCACATATAATAAGGGACTATATGACTAAGTTACATTTTCAGTGTTGATTTAGTTCTAATTAAACCTGGCCTTCCTCATACACAGCCTCCCCCACTGTCCCCCACTCAGGTCTCAGTGCAAAGAATAGAGGATGGAAAGAATTAGCTCTGTGAAGTTGACGAGAAACTCAAATTTCCCCCACCTTGTGAAATCCTTCAGCTACTGCACAGCCTTTTCAATCGCTGAAGATTCCTCAACAGCCAAGGTGAACAATCCAGTCAGCTGTACTTGCTTGGATCACACAAATGTCAGAAAAACTCTGCACTGGAGGTCTAACTCAGCCCACTTTTAACTGTGGGTAGTCAAACAGACTCATGCTAGAGACCAGTAGTGGAAATAGTGGAGAAACTAGCTCTTGGAATTGTTTACCTGCCTATTTGCTGAATCTTCATAAATTAAGAGAACTACGGATATGGCTCTGTCAATGAAGGGCCTACTTTGCAAGCATGAGATCTAAGTTCAATACCCAGAAACCATAGAAAAAGGATGGACACTGGGCTGATGAGAAAGCTCAGTGGGTACAAGCTCACCATCACAAGCTTGACCACCTGAGTTTAATCCAGAGTCCCCATGGTGGAAAAAGAGAAACAACTGAGCCAGCAGAAGTGCAGGCTTGTAATCCCAGATTTGGCCAGCCGGCCTATTCTAATTTGTGAGTTCCAAGCCAGTGATGGACTCTGTCTAAAAAGGAGGGAATTTACCTAAGAAGTGACTCCAATGTTGTTCTCTGTCCTCCACACACATGCATAAACATAAGCACATATACCGGCCTATGTTGGTTCCTGGCCACTTAGCCCCCAAATAATCACACAGAAACTGTATGATTTAAATCACTGCTTGGCCCATTAGCTCTACCTTCTTATTGGCTAACTCTTATATATTAATTTAACCCATTTCTACTAATCTGTATATTGCCATGTGGCTGTGGCTCACCGGCAAGATTCCAACTGGTGTCTGTCTCCAGTGGCTCCATGGCTTCTCTCTATCTCTGCCCTTCTTTCTCTCAGCATACAGCCTAGCTTTCCCCACCTAGTTCTGTTCTTCCCTGCCATAGACTCAAAGCAGTTCTTTATTTAGTAACCAATAAAAGCAATACATAGACAGAAGGACCACCCACACCATACCTACACACAAACATACACACATTTACAAGCACATACATTAAAGAATGCAAACAAGCACAAGAAAAACTTATTCAGGTTTTGTTTCAGCAGCCATGTTGCTGAGTTTTAATGGGTAAAGCTATCCTGTCATTTTTAGGAGACACAATCTCACAGCAGATTTCTTGGTCCTCTGGCTTTTACTATCCTTGTGACTCCTCTGCTGAGATGACCCCTGATCCTTAGGTATAGGAGTTTTATGGTAGATGTATCTACTGGAATGAGCATGTTGTGGTCACTTGTTCTTTGCATTTTGATCAGTTATGGTGTTATGTAATGGTCTTTGTCTGTTACAATGAGAAGTTTCTTTGATGGGGAGCAAGAGCTACACTTGAATAAGTATGGTACCAATACATATGCCAACATGGAAGGGGAAAATCTCACAGCAACTGAAGAATGCTGAGAGCAAGACACATGGGGAATACTCTTCACCAGGAATGAGCTCCCTAATTTACTGCTCAGCTCTGAAATCATATTTAGCGTTACAAACAATGTGTGTGTGTGTGTGTGTGTGTGTGTGTGTGTGTGTGTAACAATAATGATCAAAGAAAAAGAGGTAATGAATTCTAGAGGGACCAGGAGAGGGATACATAGGAGGGATTGGAGCGAGCAGAGACATGAGATAATCATATTTTAATCTTTAAAGCAATTTTAAAAATGAATGAATAAGAACAGAATTCAGGCTGCCCAAGAGGAAAAGCATATAGCGTATGTTCAGGAGAGTGAGAACGTGAAGCCATCAATGTGGGTATGGTGAGATGAGGTAGAAATCCACAGTCCAGAGGAGAGCTCCAGAAAATCTCCCCAGTCTACGAAGCCTTGGGGACTTCTTGATAACCAGAGTTGAAAAGAATTTTCTGGAGGTCTGGTCAAAGCACTGGAGTATAAAATGGTTTAAGTACAGGCTTCAGATATAGTTGACATAAATAAAACAGTGTGAGAAAGTAGCAGCATTCTAAGAGTTGCCTCATAGTCAACATCTTCCAGCTCAGCAATCTCCCTGGTTAAAACACCAATCAAGAATTTAAAAAAAAAACTGTTAGCCCTGTAAATCCAAGGGGCTTATCATGAATGCTAGCAATGGGCCTGTTCACACTCATCTCAAAGAACCAAGTATAGTTGATTTTGTGGAGTTTGACCCTCTTCCTCCCAAGTTCATTTTTGCAAAGTTGGGGCAGGACCTGTCTATGGTGCATTTGGTGTCGGTCTTGTCTTTTTCAAAGCGATAGATCTTCTATGCCATCCTCAAAACAATGAAACCATCAGGAACTTTGGCCAATTTTAAACTTGACAAAGCCTTGATCAGTAAATCTTTTTAATAATTCCAACCTCCCTCAGTCTTATATATACCAAGGGATCCTGAGACTTGCTATTAGGCTATCTAAAAGGCCTGTTTGTAAACAAAAAGAATTGCAAAATTCACAAGCATAATCTTTAAAACTGTAGAGATGCCCAGGAAGCAAACAAGTCATAATTCAGAAACCTGCTGAGGTCGTCTTTTATCATTTTTGATAACATCAGATCCCTAGCAGTTAACTGAAGAATCAAGTCTAAACTTTCCATTTTCCTGCCTGGCTTGTTCAGTGCTGTTTTCACTGTTTCTATAAAAACCTCTCGTTAAATGATCATCACTGAGTAATGAGAATCATGACTGTGGTGATGAACAGAGGTACGGTTGGGTAAGCTTTGAGATGCATGACTATGGTGGCCCAGTCTTCCTTCCCTGCATCTTTTCAGCATAGGCCCAGCAGGGATGCTGATGCCCTTACAGCCCAGATGCTCGATGACTTGTGTCTTCCCATTGGACATAACCATGCATCAAATGATGTGTGTTCTTTGAGAAAACACAAGAAAAACTCCTGCATTGCTTAAATCGTCAACACACACACACACACACGAAAGGAAGCTAAAAATTCCATCACACACACTTACTATTTCATTGTCTTTAAAAGAAAGATGATAATCTTGTCTTTTTCAAGATCTCCTGAGTACTTTGAGAACATGGGGATTAAGGCAGAGGGTAGAAAGGGAGAGGGGAGGAAGGAAAGGGAGTGGAGAAAAATGTATAGTGAAATAAAAACAAAGAAAAAATAAAATAAAAGATGATAATCAAAATTTTTCCTGGGTGGGAACGTGATGAGAATGCATGGCACATGGGTCAGCAGGCAGAGCTGTCTCCCTTCTCAGTTTCTTTATAATATCTATGAAGTCCATGTGGAAGTCCTTTATACTGAAGGATACTGTGGGTGCACATTATCTGTTGACTAATTGTTCAGTACTCTATCATATTCACTTTCCAGATATTTCACCATTTCTTCCTTGGAAATTGGCCAAGAGCAGAACCTGATGGTGTAAACTCAACCTCGGAGAGTGGGCTTCATTTGCTTTTTTACTGTTACCAGGCATTAGTGGCTAATGATTATACCAATGAGCCCCAGTTCCCTTTATTTTTGCCACCATCTTCAATGCTTCAGAGCATCTTTCCAAACAATGGGATTTTGCCCCAAGAAGAAAAATGAGAAACTTGTTTTGTTATTTTGGCAAAAGGATTTAGAAGTTTATGTCCAAATTAAGACTAAGAAGCATATGCCTTTAATCCCAGTACTCAGGAGGCAGAGGCAGGTGGATCTCTGTGAGTTCAAGGCCAGCCTGATCTACAAAAGCTACTTCCTAGCAGGCACCAAAATTACAGAGAAATCCTGTCTCTAAAAACAACAACAACAACAAAATAATGAAACAAAATAAAATAAATAAAATAAAATAAGAAGAACAACAACAAAATAATGAAACAAAACAAAACAAAATGAATAAAATAAAATAAGAACAAAAAAAAAAACCCTGAGAAACGAAGAAGCTTTTGATAAATGTTTTCCAGAATAATTCAGTGTGGTGGTTTGTTCATGTGGACTCTAACAGTAGTAGCATTGTCTTCTGAGAATCCCAATCAGGAGCTCACTACAGAATGGCCCAGTTACTTAGGCCTTTGCAATGGGAACCAGCTCAGTGAATTCCTAACACAGGTTCATCTTGAGAATTTAGCTCAAATCGTCCATTTCTAAGCATCTCTCTTGTGGTCGATGGCAAGTGGCCCTAGCATCCCAAAGAGCGGAGACATCATTTGTGTACATGAGGGAGCATGCTGTTGAATCACTGGAGAATGGGTGTGGAAGTGTGGCCCACTGTCTTCGATCTCGGGGTTCTAGTGCAGAATGGGAAATCACTTACCATCCTTGCATTTGCTAACCCTTGTTTGCTGTGACAAAACGCCATAATCAAAGTCAATCATGAAAAAGAAAATTAATTTTGTCTCACAATGGTGAGAGTCCATCATGTTGGGAAGCAGAGAATCAAGCATCAGGCGTGGTTCCAGAGGTGAGAGTCCGTCTTGTGGGGAAACCAAGAATCAGAGTCCATAGTGGCTGGAGCAGGAAGATGACAGCTCGCATCTTCAAAGCAAGCATGGACTAGAGAGAAAACTAGAAGTGAGGTGGAGCTATAGTCCCTCAAAGTCTGCCGCCAGTGACATACTTCCTCCAATAAAGCCGCACTCCTAAAGATCTCCAAACAGTGCCAACTGGGGACTGGGTGTTCAAATACCCAAGCCTGTGGAGGGCATTTCTCATTCAGAACACCTCAGTCCTCTTTTCCAGTTAGTTGGGGAAAAGCTTTATTTCAGGATGTGACATTTACTGAACTGATCTCAAAGGCCAGTTGAGGACCATGCCTGGCAGAGGTGACTGAAAAAGCTATTTAGAGAGCAGACAGGCACGCAAGCAATGAGATAACTAACAGACTCTCCAGTCTCACAAGTATACGGAGTGCATGTAGTCAGAATGTGTGTACAGACTACATGAAGTCAGAACCTGTGTATGGAGAGCCCGACATCAGAGCATGTGTACAGAGTGCATGGAGTCAGAACGTGTGTATGGAGTGTATGAAGTCAGAATGTGTGTATGGAGTGTATGAAGTCAGAA
>LOEQ01006482.1:18917-34514 GCA_001685075.1 Bramus lutescens | reverse complement strand
GAGGACAGCTCAGCTTAGCACATCCGGAGGAGGGAAACGGGTAGAGGACAGACAGAGGGCAGCTCAAGTGACCATGTCAGAGGAGGGGGCATGCGCACATACTCAACAGAGAATGACACTGTTTATCCAGCTAAGCTCCAAGAACCAGGGGAATTTAGATTAATTCTGGAGAGTGGGGAAAAGAGACTTTTGTCTTGGATCTTGTTGACACCCTACTACCACATGTACTGTCAGGAGACTCATCATCACTAATCTCAAGAGCTAGCATGGCAAGAGAAGAGGCACCATCATCTGGAGTGGTCCCTGCATTGGTGAAAGAGCCCGGGACACGTGAACTGTTTACTCATCTGGGCCAGTAGGCAGAGTCCTTCAGCCTCGTGGGCTGCCTTTCTGAACCCAGTCAATGAACACACTCATCTATGACGTGGGTTTAGGAACAAAGTACCCCGAGGGATGCTGGTGCCAGCAGGTCTGAATGTGTGAGCTGCAATCCTGAGAACAGCTCCTGGTTCAGTGTGCTATCTTATCAGCTTGAAGTTGGCCATCAGTGGAATATTTACCTGAAAAAAAATGAGTAAATATTACATAGTGGACTTTTTATTCTGGGCATCCATTCAGGTCAGATTGGGTGTGATGCTAGGGAAAGTACCAGAACAATGAAAGTGGGGACCATAGAGACTCTACTGAATGAACTGTCACTTACGGGACTTGAATCTGGTGCCATCTTTCTTTGTTTCCAGCAGTTGTACAGCCCATTCCGACTGTGATTTCAGGACATTGCCTTCATCCTATCTATATTTTATGCAAGCTGAGAACTCTCTTCAAGCAACCCTGTGGACCAAAGTATCTGAGACCAGGAGCTGTGACACATGTGAGCTTCCAGGAGTCCAACCCACAGCACCTTCAGCTCTCGCCTTCCTGTTTTGGATGAACAGAAGCATATTTGGGGTGAGAGATCCTCAAGAACATGTCACTCTCTACCCCTTCTTGTACCCCTGCAACTTCTTAGAGCACACATCTCTGGCTTCTAGGTGGAGGTTTCCTGTCCTCACCACTGGAGCCAAAACAGAAGCACAGAGACTTAATATAAACACTCGGCTGATAGCTCAGGCTTATTAGTAACCCCTAAATTTTAATTTAACTCATATTCCTATTTATGCACTGCCACACGGTGGTACCTTTAATAGCATGGCACATTCATCTCCTGCTCCCTCTGTGTCTGTTGGGAACTCCAGACTCCACCCTTCCTCATCCCATTATTCTCAGTCTGAATTTCCTGCCTAACTTTATCCTGTTCAGCTATTGGCCAGTCAACTTGTTTACTAAACTAATCACAGCAACATATATTCACACATTGTAAAGGAATATTCCACAGCACTGGCAGCAATTCTTGAGTGCTTTTCTGTTTCCACACTGCTGCCCATTTTGTCTACACTAGTGTTTCCCCTGCTCTGAGTAAAGAACAACAACTTGTTAGAATTTAGCTTTCCAGACCACCACCTGAGCAAATTGCCTTCTTCCTCTGTCTGTGTTGACATGAAACAGTTACCACTCTGACTTCAAGTTGCCAGGAATATGTGCTCCCCCAAGCATCACTGGCAGGGGATGAAGTTCCACAGATTAAAAACAAAACAGGGGGGAGACTGCTAGAATTGTCCCCAATCAAAAAGTGTAGCGCAGGGCATTGTTTTAGCTGTGGTTTACAGTGCATAATTCAGGCAAGAATGACAATAAACAAGAAAGCTCTGCCAGGGGTTCTTTATGGTATCAGAGTCCACAGTAATGTGATACACTAGGGAGCATTGGCTCAGGTAAGCATGGTCTCCTGTTCATGCTTGGTGGCATTATTCTTACTACATTTAGAACTTTTCTCACATTTTAGAGCACTCAACAGGACAGCCTTTGCTTGGGAATTTTTTGCTTTCTCAAACAATTACTCTGCTAAACACTACAGGTCAACTATGATTCCCACTCAAGCATTTCAATTTCATCTACATTACTTCAGGAAATAGTCTCTGCCTTGCTCTCTGACTCTCTACCTTGCTTCTCATCTGTCCTGTCATTTTCACCTAAAGGGTGAGCTACTTTTTCTAACTTACTGTCAAGTCCAGTCTCTAGCCCTCATTTCTTAGTTTGAAACTTTGATGAATCAAATTAGAGACTAGATTTCTTTCTTTCATTCAAAGAGTGTACACATGCAATGTGCATCCACACACAAAGAGAGACACACAGATACACACACACATGCATGCATGCATGCACACATGATTATACATGTCTTAAAGTACACTCCTGAAAGGGACTTATAGTTTCTGGGATCCACAGATACATGAAGTGATAATGCCAATACATGAACTAATGCATTTCTCCTGCTGAATCTATTTGCTTCCTGAAGAGCAACACATTTTGTTGCCAAAGTGAGTTCTTGGTTTCTTTCTTTTGATTGTTAAAGGTGTCACCTTGGCCCCCAAGTCCCTACAACCATAATAAGCACACTTTTAGTGGCTAGTGATTGGGAAATTCTGGCCTTCCATCTGGCTGTCAGCTTCCTCTGGCAAACTGGAAGCAATCAATAGCAAACACAGAGACCATCCACAGTGAATCTAGGGGGAAAAGGGTGGTTCTTTTCAGTTGAGGAGCAAGAACTGAATATCTGAAAGCTTTTTGGAATGTATTTCGGTTCCAGGAAGCCAAGAACTAGTAGAGATCTACTCAATGATGACATAGTTTCCTTTAAAGATAAGCTGGAAATAAGCCACAGTGGCCAATGACCAGGGACAGCTCCTTGTTGCAGTGCGCCACAGTTCCAGTATCCAGCAACAGCCCTCCATTAAATAGCAGGAGAGACCTACACTGGTGTAGTTAGCCTCTATTTCCTAGTCTATAAAATGGGCAATTGGAGTCTTCTCAAGAAGTAAATAATCCCTGAAGAACCCTGTAACATGAGTAATAAAAACGCAGAAACAGATATTGGGGTTCAACCTAAAGATCAGAAAAACAAAGCAGCCAACCACTAGAGAGTGTTTACCTCTTCAAAGATCTGAAATCTTGAGACTGAAAGAGAGTGAGTACCTGTCTCATCCTGCCTTATATTTCTCTCAAGTGCAGGAATTAGACATGTTCACCACCACTGCCCATCCTGTATAGCTAACTAGGATGGCTGCTTTGCACTGATCCTCAGGCAAACTTTATTTATTAAAACATAAACAATATCTTGCTATATTCCACTTTTTCTAAAATAAAAAGAAAGGATATAACTAATATTAAAAACTATACACAATAATAAACAACTATATAAATATATACAGGCAATAAATGCATCAATGATGTCTAGTCTGCCCCACACCATCCATCAGACCCTACAAGCTACGAGCCCCATCTCACCCCCAAACTTGTCAATCCTCTTGCAACCTCAGTGGAACTCTGAAATGCAGTTTGAAGCAATACAGAGACAACCAAGAAAGAGGACCAAGAGCTTGCTACAATATTGAGAGGACCAAGAGCTAGCCAGAAGGAGAGTTTCCTGCTGAGGGGACAAAGGGAAAGGACCCAGAGAGGAATTTCAAAGCACAAGCTGTGAATGCACAGAGTGGACCAAGAGAGCTAACCAGGGGAGGAGACCAAGAGAGCAGGTGAAGAGAGATGTCAGTGACTCCCTGAGACACAGACATTGACAGTACAGAGCAGATCAAGAACACTTCCCAAAGACTTAGACAGCCACTGCAAGGATTGCACCAAGATGCAAAGACACTGCCAGCATCAACTGAAGGAAGAGATGGGTAAGCACCAATGTAAGAATTTATACAACAACCTAAAAAGCAACATAATACCAGAACCCAGTGGTCATACAATAGAAATACTTGGTCATTCTCACCCAGAAGAAGAAGAAATGATTTTAAATGTAACTTTATGAAAATGATGGAGACTGTTAAAGAGGAAATGAAAAAAAAAAACTTCTTTAAAGAAATGGAGGAAAGGACAAAAAAATTGGAAGTAATAAATAAATCCCTCAAAGAAAACCAAGAAACAACAGTCAAACAGATGAAATAAACAGCTCAAGACTTGAAGACTGAAATAGAGGGAATAAAGAAAACACAAACTGAGGAAATTCTGTAGATGAAAAATCTGGGAAAATGAACAGAAACTACAGAGGCACGTGTAACCAAAAGAATACAAGAGATAGAAGAGAAAATCTCAGGTGTTGAAGATAGAGAAAATCGATTTATTGGTCAAAAACATTAAATCCAACAAATTATTAATACAAAACATCCAAGAAATCTGAGACACCATAAAAAGACCAAGCCTATGAATAATGGTGATTTAAAAAAAGGAAGAACTCCAGCTCAAAGGCATAGAAAATATATTCAACAAAATCGTAGAAGAAAACTTTCCCAACCTAAAGAAGGACACCGCTATGAAGGTACAAAAAGCTTGCAGAACACCAAATACACCTGATTAAAAAAAATTATCCTTGCTATATAATAATCAAAATGTAAAACATGTAGAATAATAAAGAATATTAAGAACTTCAGAGGAAAAAGGTCAAATAACATATAAAGGTAAACCTATCAGAATTACTCCCAACTTCTCAATGGAAACCATGAAATCCATAAGGTCCTGGACAGATGTGCTGCAGATACTAAGAGACTATGGATGCAAGCCCAGACTACTATACCCAGCAAAGCTTTCAGTCATCATCGATGGAGAAAGTAAGATATACCATGAAAAAAACAGATTTAAACAATATGTATCCACAAACCTTGCCCCACAGAAAGTACTCTAACCCATGGAAGCTAACTGCACCCACAAAAACAGAGGCAACAGATAACCTCCCATCAGCAAAATCCACAGAAGGAAACACTCAACCACTACCACAGAAAAATAACTGAAATTAACAATCATTGGTCATTAATATCTCTTAATATCAGTGCACTGAATTCACCTATAAAAAGACACATGCTAAGAAAATGGATAAGAAAATAGGATCCAGCTTTCTGCTGTATACAAGAAACACACCTCAACCTCAAAGACAGACATTACCTCAGAGTAAAGCATTGGGAAAAGGTTTTCCAATCAAATGGACCTAAGAAACAAGTGGTTGTAGCTATCCTAATATCTAACAAAATTGATTTCAAAGTAAATCAATCAGAAGAGATGGAGAAGGAGACTTTATACTCATAACAGGAACCATCCATCAAGACAAGGGCTCAATCATGAACATCTATGTCCTAATACAAGAGCACTCACATATGTAAAAGAAACATTACCGAAGCTTAAATCACACATCAAGCCCCACACACTAATAATAGGAGACTTCAACATTCCTCTCTCACCAATGGACAGGTCAAACCAGACAGAAACTTAACAGAGAAATAAGAGAGCTAATAGATATCATGACTCAAATGGATTTAACAGACATATATAGAACATTTCACCCAAATACAAAAGAATATAGCTTCTTCTCAGCACTTCATGGAACCTTCTCTAAAATTTACCACATACTTAGCAATAAAGCAAACCTCTACAGATAGAACAAAATTGGAGTAACCCCTGTAACTTATTGGACCACCATGGTTTAAAGTTACAATTTAACAACAACACTACTCACAGACGGCCTACAAACTCATGGAAATTGAGCAGTGAACTATTGAACCACTGCTAGGTCAAGGAAGGAATAAAGAAACTAAAGACTTCCTAGAATTCAACAAAAATGAAGGCACAACATACGAAACCTATGGGACACTATGAAAGCCATGCTAAGAAGAAAGTTCATAGCACTAAGTGTCCACATAAAGAAAGTGGAGAAAGCTCACACTAGTGATTTAACAGCACACCTGAAAGCTCTAGAACAAAAAGAAACAGACTCACCCAGGAGGAGTAGAAGATAGGAAATAATCAAATTGAGCTCTGAAATAAATAAAATAGAAACAAAGAAAACAATACAAAGAATCAATGAGACAATGAGCTGGTTCTTTGAGAAAATCAACAAGATAGACAAACCCTTATCCAAACTAATCAAAAGGCAGAGAGGGAACATCCAAATTAACAAAATCAGAAATGAAAAGGGAGATATAAAAACAGGCACTGAAGAAATTCAGAGAATCCTTAGGTCATACTACAAAAACCTGTACTCCACTAAAATTGAATATGTAAAAGAAATGGACAATTTTCTGGATAGATAACATATACCAAAATTAAATAAAGGCCAAGTGAACAATTTAAATAGACCTATAAACTGCAAGGAAATAGAAGCTCTCATCAAAAGCCTCCCAACTGAAAAAAAGCCAAGGGGTGGATGATTTTAGTGCAGAATTCTATCAGAACATCCAAGAAGAGTTAATACCTATACTCCTCAAAGTGTTCCACATAATAGAAACAGAAGGAACACTGCCCAACTTTTTATGAGGCTACAGTTACCCTGATACTGAAACCACAAAAAGACCCAACCAAGAAAGAGAATTATAGACCAATCACACTCATGAACATAGATGCAAAAATAGTCAATAAAATACTGGCAAACCAAATCTAAGAACACATAAAAATTATCTACCATAATCAAGTATGCTTCATCCCAGAGATGCAGGGATGATTTAACATGTGAATCTATCAATGTAATCCATCATATAAATAAAGTGAAAGAAAAATAAGATCATCTCATTAGATGCTGAAAAAGCATTGGACAAAATCCAACACTCATTTATGATAAAGGTCTTAAAGAGATTAGCAATATAAAGAACATATCTAAACATAATGAAAGCAATATACAGCAAGCAGATAGCCAACACCAAATGAAATGGAGAGAAACTCAAAAAAATTCCATTAAAATCAGGAACAAGACAAGGTTGTCCACTCTTTCCATATCTCTTCAATATAGTTCTTGAAGTTCTGGCTATAGCAATAAGACAACAAAAGGAGATCAAAGGGATTCATATTGGAAAGGAAGAATTCAAACTTTCATTTTTTGCAGATAATAAGATAGAATATATAAGTGGCCCCAAAAACTCTACCAGGGAACTCATATAGCTGATAAATACCTCAGTAATGTGGTAGGATACAAGATCAACTCAAAAGAAAAAGTAGCCCTCCTATATACAGATGATAATAAAGCTGAGAAAGAAATCAGAGAAACATCACCTTTCATAATAATCACAAATAACATAAGATATTTCAGGGCTAACCAAAGACTTGAAAGACCTATTTGAGAAGAACTTTAAGTCTTTAAAGAAAGAAATTTAAGAAGATACCAGAAAATGGAAAGATCTCTCATGCTCTTGGATAGGTAGGATCAACATATTAAAAATAGCAGTTCTCCCAAAAGTAATCTATAGATTCAATTCAATCTCCATCAGAATCCCAACACAATTCTTCTCAAACCTTAAAAGAATAATAATCAACATCATTTAGAAAAACAAAAAAAGCCAGTATAGCCAAGTCCTGTACAATAAAAGAACTTCCAGAGGCATTACCATAGCTCACATCAAGCTCTATTACAGAGCTACAATAATGAAAAAAGCTTGTATTTGGCATAAAAACAGAGAGGTTGACCAATGTAATCAAATCAAAGAGCTGGATATTAATCAACACACCTATGAATGCCTGATTTTTGACAAAAAGCTAAAATTGTACAATGGGGGAAAAGCATCTTCAACAAATAGTGCTGGCATAACCAGATTTCAACATGTAGAAGAATGAAAATAGATCCATATCTATCTCCATGCATGAATCTCAAGTCCAAATGGATTAAAGACCTCAATATAAATCTGACAACACTAAACCTGATAGAAGAGAAAGTGGGAAGTAGCTGCTAATGTTTGGGCACAAGATACCATTTCCTAAATATAACCACAGACACTGAGAGCAACAATAAATAAATGGGATCTCCTGAAACTAAGAAGCTTCTCTAAAACAGAGGACATAGTCAACAAGACAAAAAGGCAGCCTACTGAATTAGAAAAGATTATCACCAACCTCACATCAGACAAAGGACTGATCTTCAAAATATATAACCCAAGAAATTAGACATCAAAATTCCAAATAACCTAATTTTAAAAAATGGGGTACAGAACTAAACAGAGAATTCTCAACAGAAGAACCTAAAATGACTGAAAGACACTTATGGAAATGTTTAACATCCTTAGCCATCAGGGAAATGCAGATCTGAGATACCAACTTATACCTGTCAGAATGGTTGAACTCAAAAACACCAATGATAGCTTATGCTGAAGAGAATGTGGAGTAAGGGTGGAAATGCAAACTTGTACAGCACTTTGGAAATCAGTATGGTGGTTTCTCGGAAAAATTGGAAATCAACCTACCTCAGGATCCAGCAATACCACACTCTTGGGCATTTACCCAAAAGATGATCAATCATAATACAAAGACATTTGTTCAACTATGTTTATAACAGCATTATTTGTAATAGCCAGAACCTGGAAACAACCTAGATGCCCGTCAACCAAAGAATGACTAAAGAAAATGTGGCACATTTACACATTAGAATACTACTCAGTGGTTAAGAAAAAAAAAACAACAAAGACATCTTGAATTTTGCATGCCAATGAATGAAACTAGAAAATACCATCCTGAGTGAGGTAATCCAGACCCAAAAAAGATTAATATGGTATGTACTTACTTATAAGTGGATACTAGCTATAAACAAAGTATATTGATCCTATAATTCATGATCATAGAGAAGCTAAGTAATAAGGTGAACCCTAAGAAAAACATATAGATCTAACTGGAAAGTCAAAATAGACAAGATCACCTGACATAATTGGGAACATAGGTGTGGGGAACAAGAAAGTGTATAAGGGAAGAGGAGGGGAAAGGGGGAGAGTGTGAAGAGAACTTCAGGAAATGGGGTGGTCTAGATAGACGAAGGACAGAGATGAGAGCAGGAAAAAGAGATATCTTGATTGAGGGAGCCATTATGGGGTTAGCAAGAATCCTGGCTCTAGAGAAATTCCCAGGAATCCACATGACGACCCCAGCTCCCCTTAGGTCAGGTAGACTGTTTCAGTGAGTGAACCCATCATGGTCTTGATCTCTTTGCTCGTATTCTCATTCCTCCCACTCTTCAACTGGACTTTGGAGCTCAATCCAGTGCAACAATGCAGATCTCTGCCTCTGTTTCCATCAGTTCCTGGATGAAGTTTCTATGGTGATATTTAAGATATTCATCAATCTGATTATAGGGCAACTCCAGTTCAGGCACCCTCTCCTCTACTGCTTAGGGTCTTAGCTGGGGTCATCATGTGGACCTTCCACAAAGCAATGTGCCTTAGCCTCTCTGAGTAATGGATGGGGGTTGGGTGGGGGAGTAAGTGGAGAGAATGGGAGGAGGGGAGGGAATGGGAACTTGGATTGATATGTATAATGAAAAATATGGTTTGTTTTCTTTTTTAAAATAAATCAAAACAAAACAAAAACAGACATGTAGACCTTTAGACTAGTATAGAAGACCAAAAAATAAACACATGTAACTATAGCATCCAGATTTTTAAAAAGTTGATAAAATGAAGAATTCCATTAAAAAAAAAGTTTAGTCCATTTGCACTTGACAAATTTAGAGAAAATACACCATTATTTGTCCTATCTTGGTGAATCCAAAGTCTTGTACCTAATTTACTTTCTATCGTAACTTGCCTTCTGCAGCTGGTAAACAAGGAAAACTCTAACTCTAATTATTTAGTCTTCAACTCCCTCAGAGACCTAAGAAGGAAATAATATTAACTGAGTAAGCAGGAAGTATAAACAAGCAACTTGCAGCATATCTGACAGATTTTTCTGTGAAGCAAGATATTCTGAAGGGCTATCCCTCCTTGTCTTGACAATGTTTGGCAGCTACTCTCTTTTGTGTGCTGCTTGCCCAATTAGGACAGCATACTGTCAGCAGTCAAGCTAAGGGCAATTTCTTGCCCAGTGGCTTACTTTTGCCAGAAATAAAGTAAACTTCATGTAGAATTTCTTTGATGCCCATTATCTTCTATGAAGTAGATTGGTGCTACCAAGAGCAGACATATATCATTTAGTAAAACATCTTAAATGACATATTTAGTAGTTCTCTAAAGTGTTTGAAGATTACCTGTCTATCTAAAAGTATATCTTTGTTTGACCTTGAAAACATACTTAATGTAACTACAAGTTTGATTGTAATAGGTGATTAATTACTAAACTATATTTCCTTATTATTCTGAACAGTTGGTAATTTTCAAGGACTAGAACTTTGCATAACATTGTTAAATGAGTTGTTTAGGTACAGTACCTTGAACAGGAGTAGAAATATATGACAGTATATTCTAAAAAAATAATCTCAAATTTATATCAATATATAGAAGTCTAATCTAATTATCTATAATGTAAGATATTTCAAACTAGTAGTTGTTTTTTTAAAAAATAAACTCAATAATCTAACTTTTTATCTTATCATATTTATATCCTCCTTTTTCTTTACAGAGTAGATCCAATAATCTACCCGTTTATCCTATCATATTCTGTTAATTGATGAAGTCTCAATTTTCCTTTTAGAATTAACTCAGAAATATTTTCTGTATAAGTTTTTAATTTTTAATAGGTTTGTGTGGTAAAAAGATCCATTATAAAATAATATCTTCCCTCTGCATTAAAATTCCTATAGAAGAATGTTTGGAGGATAATATTACCAGAATGCAGTTAAGATTTGGATCCACACAATCCACATTTGCCTTCTGGAATTTCTTTTCAATAAAAGCCAATTTTCTCTCAGCTTCAGCTGATAATTCCCTGAGACTATTTAAGTCCTTGCTACCATCTAAGGTTTTGTTTAAAATAATTAGGTGATCAGGACCTATACCAATAGTATGCCATAGATGGGAAATGTCTCCTAGCAATCTTTTCAAATTATTAAGATTCTGCCATCAATCTCTCCCAATTTGTACCTTTTGGGGTCTAGTTTTGTAAAACTATTTTACAGTCTAAATTATTAATAGAATCTCCTCTTTTTATTTCTTGGAAGCAATTTATAATCCTCAAACAAGGCAAAATTTCCTTTACTTTTTCAAACATTCTTTCTAAAGTATCTACATTTGAATCAGATAACAAAATGTCATCTATGTAATGATACAGTATAGATTAAAGAAATTCATTTTATATCATTTCCAATGGCTGACTTACAAAATATTGGCACAGGGTGGATCTATTTAACATTCCCTGTGGGAGAATATACCATTGATATTTCCTAGAAGACTGAGAATTATTATATGTAGGTTCTGTGAAAGCAAAGTATTCTCTGTCTTTGCCTTGTAAGGGTATAGAGAATTAACAATTATTTTTTAAATCAATAGCTATAAGAAGCCATCATTTAGGCAACAGAGAAGGCAAAAGAATTACAGCCTAGAGAGCCCATTGGCTGAATCACCTTATTATCAGCTCTTATATCTGCTACCATCTCCATTTTCCAGATTTCTTTTTAACAGTAAACACAGGAGAAATTAAGGACTGGTTGATTCTTCAATATGCTGAGCATCTAGTTGCTCCTGTACCAGTTGCTCTAAAGCCTGCAGTTTCTCTATTGTTAAAGACCATTGTTTAACCCACACATGTTTGTCTGTCAACCATTTGAAAGGTAGGGCTGTTGAAATATCAGCAACTATTGTGCCCTTTTCTTGTACAATCTGAATGGTTGGTGAATGTTCTCTATAAAGCCTTCTAATATTTTTCCCAGAAACATATATTAATTATGATTTTTTCTATGATTAGGGTAATGTTAATCTGAGTATTCCATTGCTGTAAGAAATCACATACCCACAAATTCATTGCTTTGTAAGGCACATATGGTTTTAATATTTCTCTCTGTCCTTCTGGCCCTATACATTTGATCCATCTCACACTCTGCTTTACCTGAGATAAAGCTGTGATACCTAAAAACTGAGCATTTACATCCTGAAGAGGTCAATTTGGAGGCGAAGATTGTGATGAAATTACTGTTGTATCTTCAGCTGTGTCTACCAGACTTTCGGTGACTACATTACTTATTTGTATGTTTTAATTCTGGTCTTTGTTCATTTATGGAAACTTTCCAAAATACTTGCTTCATGGTTTCTTCTGTATTTTTGTTCTCTCTTCTATAGCTGTTCTATTATTCATAGCAGTATGGTTTCTTACTATAAGCATTAGGTTCTTTAATGCTTTGGGAAGGAGTTTACTTTATGATGGTAGCAAATGACAACCAGATTTGGCACAGGGACCTGCAAGAAGCCTCTCATGGAGTTTTCTGAGGGCAAATGATTACCTTACATATTCCTTGTTGACCTATATTCATTACTTCAATGTCTACCTTTGCTATACCTTCCATATAATCCATAAGGGAGGGGGATTTTGAATGGATTATCCTTAGAAAAAGCATTGTTTCTAGGAACACACTGTCTATAGTCCCTTTTAAGGTGACCTTCTTTGCCACAATTATAACATTTGACATTTCAAATCTTCCTCAAAACTCTGGAAATCACCTCTCCTATCCATGCATCATCCTGTTCATGAGATTCAATATTAATTGCATCTCAGATCCATTCCTCCAAAGGTGTTGACCTTGCTTTTAATGGCCTAATTATCTTTTGCATAGATAATTGGCATTTCCAAAAGCTAGAGATTCAATTATTATTTGTCTATATTTTGAATTTGATATCATTCTATTTACTGCTGAAGATAATCTTTGTAAGAAATCCATACAGGCTTCCTTTGGGTCCTGTACAACTTTAGTAAATGGCTCAATTTTCTTTCCTATTTATACAGTTCTGTTCCAAACATTCAAAGCTGCCATGTGGCATTAGTTCAGGGTGTGGTCATCATATATAGCTTGCCTTTCTATAGTAGCAAAGTCTCCTTCTCCAAGAATTTGAATTTGGTCTTGGAAGATTTCTCTACCTCTAGCATTGCTCCATTGTTCAATCATTTTGCTCTCTTCTGTGAACCAGGTACTCCATTGTAATTGTGGACCAGACTCTAAAACACCTTTAACCAATTCTATCCAATCTTTGGAAATAATTCTATTATAAACTGACCATGAGTTTAACATATGCTTTACAAAAGGTGAATGCATGCCATATGAGGCTAATGCTTCTTTGAATCTCCTTAAATCTAACGTTGGCACAAGAGTTCAGTTAGTTGTAACAGAGCCTCTGCCATTTGGCAGGTCCTGTAAGGTTACCGGATACATTAAATTTGGTTATCTGAAAACCTTAAGCTGTTACTCTCTAGTCATATAATGCAATGCTGAAATTGGTTCTCCATTAAGTTCTACTGTCTGGATTTGAATACTTTAGTGATTTGTTTTATTAGGTTTTCCCGAGGCTTATATCTTTGCATTTAGACTAACCAGCTTTTCAAGTTATAAAACAAAAATGATAAAGCTGATAGTATTTACAGTTGACATTACATAAATCCTATCTAAATTAGATATCCTCTCATTTAATCATTCTGTTTTCAAATTATCACTTTATCATACAGAGATATTCAATCCTTCCATTGCAATGGCTTCTCTCATTTTTAATGTAGGAAAAACCCTCTCTTTTAACTAATTCTTCCACTTAAGAATTCCCAATTGTCTTACCAAATCTACTGATGATGGTGATGTTCTGAGGAAGATGTTCTGAGACTTATTGCCACTGCATAAAATAGTAAAAGCCTGACTGAATTTCAAGGCAGAGACCTAGTTAGGCAGCAGCCTGAGAAGGAACTTCAGGGAAAGCCTGCACTCTATGGTTCAGAGAGAGAGAAACAGTTGTCTGAAAAAAACACACAGGTGATTGCTCAGAAAAAGTATGTGCGGTGGTGGGGTATCCTGAAGGCAGAACCAAACTTCCTAGGATGGAGGAGTCTGTTGTGTTTGGAACCCAGGTGCTTCTGGAGTTTGGGTGGCAGCTGGAGACTATTTCAGAGGGGCTACAACAGGAAAATCCCAAACTCGCTCAGGGGCTTGGGGAAGGAAAAAAAAAAAAGAAAGCCTAGCTGGGGTGGGACTGGAGCCCCATGTGCAGCTCCAGCCTATGCCAGTGGCTTTTTTTGTGAATTTGTACCCCAAACATTGGGCACAAAATGTAACACAAGTAATAAAAACACAGAGACCCATTTTTGGGCTTAACCTGAAGATCAGGAAAGCAAAGCAGTCAAGTTGCTAGAGAACAGTTACTTCTTTGAAATCTTGAGACTGAAGGGAGTGAGTTCCAGTATCATCCTGCCTTATATTCCTCTCTAGTGCTGGGATGAAAGGTGTGCACCATCACTGCCTGGCCACTAGTGTGACTGCTGGGATTAAGGGTGTGTGCAACTACTGCATGGTTGGTATGACTGACTAGTGTGGTTGCTTTGCATTGACCTTCAGGCAAGCTTTATTTATTCAAATACAAATAATATACCCCTATAGAACACTTAGCTGTACTCAGTATTGGTGGACTCCAGAAATATTACCAGCTACTCTTGGTGCCACTAACAGTAGCATGAGTCTCAGCCAGCAGGCTGTCTGTGGAAGCTAACTACAGGCTTGGGCCCAGCTATGCACAGCAAACAAACCTAGTCTATGGTTATGTAGACATTCTAATTGACAGAAATATATCAAATCTCTCGCATTTTTTATTTGTTGTGTGTCAAACAGTTGAGATCATAAATCTACATGACAAATAATGTGCCTCTTGCTTTTATCTCATTCATCACAGCCTATTATGGAAACTTAGAATTTTTGATCAGTTCTGCCTGACCCCTTCTGCCTTGTCACCTTTACATATGTCAGCCTCAGATGTACCTTTAACCCTGATTATAAACAGGCATGAGTTTCCTGCACACATGACTCACAGATGGTGATCTGTACTCAGCCTCAATCCAGCTGGTCACTAGAACTGTCTCCCTTATTCCATAGAACCCAGGCCTTTCATTTTGAGCTGTTTAAATTTACCTTTTTTCTAAATTTTTGTATAACTTTAGATTTATAGAATAGTTGAAACCTAGTAATTTTTCAATCAGCTCTAGACCAAGCCCTTGTCTTCTGCTGGCTATGGAGTTTGGGCAGAAGACATGCATCTTTTCAAACTTACACTGGGCTCAATTTATGTCCTTACACAATCCACATTGGCCTAGGCCATATGAACAAGATTCTAAGGTGCACTAATGAACCTGACCCAGTAAAGAACTTGACACAGTAAACAGAACTGACTTAGCCTTGCCCTTCATCAGCTGGATGACATTTGAACCTTAGGCACTGGCTGGATGTCAATGAAGAGTTGGAACACACCATAGCTCTGAACCACATGACTTTATGTACAATGCACCCTAGCAGAAAGCCACCCCATTGAGTCCAGCTCAGATGAAACAAGCCACTTTGCACACAAATAAATGCTCTTTGACATGGACCATCAAGTTTTATGATGGTTTGTAACCCAGTGTCATTGATTAACACAACACCTATTATAGAATACCACTGGTGGTTAATAAAACCTTCGGAAAGAGTGAAATACAGTGTCTACTGCATTCTCCTGAGCTGTCTATCTGCAATCCCCACAGTAGTATGGGAGCTTACTGGTGTGCAAAGTCCTTTTGTATATATGTTGGGTTTTTGTTTTTTTTTTTTTT
>LOEQ01006481.1:117882-156149 GCA_001685075.1 Bramus lutescens | reverse complement strand
TTAATTAAGATGTGAGAGTTTGCCAAGAAGAGGCTAGATATAATGGGCCAGGCAATGCTTAAATGAATATAATTTGTGTGTTCTTATTTCCGGGTATAAGCTAGCCATGCCGGAGCCGGGCGAGACAAAATGCAGGCCTGCTGCTCCCCCAATCACTACACATACCTCCTTCATGAAATGTTTTTGCAAAACAGCCCCATGAGATGTTGGTTAGTCCATTTGGTGCTATGACAAGTGCTTGAAGCTGAGTAATTTACAAAGAAAAGACATGTCTCATGGGTTTGAGCTAGGGAATCTAAGGCCAAGGTGCCTGGATGTGGTGCCTGGTGACGGTCTTTCCTGTGCTCATGTCAGAAGTCAGAGGGGCAAAGGGAAACTTCTTCTATCAAGCCCTTCTGCAACAGCACCGTCCATCCACTAGGGCAGGACCCTGGTGTCCCAAACACTTCCCCAAGTGCCCCCACTCCCAACAGTGTTGCAGTGGGGATTAAGCTCTCAACACCCAAGCTGGGGACAGGACACATTCAGAACACAGCAGATACTAACACAGGACAGCAGGGAAATGAAGGCTATGGGAACTCATTTCTTTCCCCAAATAGCTAAGCTATGGTGCAAGGTGTGATCTTGGAGGATCTCCTCAAGCTGCTACATATGCTTCCTACCCAACTCCAACCACCTTTAATTTTCCAGAATGCGAACACCACCTCTATGTCTGAGAAAGATAAGCCTTGCAGGAAGAGCGTGTTGCCTTGAACCCTTGACTGATATGGGTTATACTTTGTTATTCACCTATACAATGATCCCTCTCTTTTATAGTTCTCAAAGGAATGATATAAGAGCACTGACCAAGTTTTACATGGATGGAGACAGTGTCTGAATTTCATTCTACAGACCAGACTTGTTCATAAGAACAGTTTGTCTTGCCTATCTGTCCCCCATCAATGGTGGAGAATGTAATCAGAACATAGAGTTATGTAGATCTGACCTACCACATCCAATTTCCTAGGACTGCTGAACAAATCAGTCATCACACCAGTCACCTGACACAGACAAAAAGACAGCCCCCTTCATGACTTCTCCTGAATGACTAACGGGTACAGACTGGTCCCATGGCTAGCCCACCCACAGACTGGTTATGGGACATAGTAAGATCAACAAATCCCTACCCATCAGGACAGAATGGCTATTTTTAAAATCTGCAAATGTAAACAATAAGCAAGACAGTTGGTAGCCAGCACAAAACAGAGAAGATACTAGCTGCACCAAGATTTCAATATAGGGTACATTCTCTAAAACTCTTAAAGATCCAAGACAGGTCTTGGATTCAAAATCACTTCTATTTCCTGTTTCGTTTTCTACAGATGCCTCAACTAGGAATTCTGCTGTTGGTTTTCTGACAAGTGAACTTCCAAAACAATGTGATATATTATCTGATGTAATTATTGCAATAAATGATTCTTCTATACAACCAAATGAGCTGAACAATGCCCTGAACAATTGTTGATCTCTATACTGTGTTTCCTGTCTATCAAATAAAGCCTAAAAGAGTGGGGATTGGATATTTGATCTGCTGATTCCAAGGCGGGATGGTGCTATTGGCCTATTATTCTTTCAGCTAAGCCAATGGGTACAACTGCAGCCATTAGAATTCAGTGGGACTTACTAAGAAAAATATCTAGTGCCCTGGCTCCATGTGGTAAATGCCATGGCCAGAAACAATTTGGGATGATGGAAAGGGTTGCTTACTCAGCTTGCAACTCTCAGGTCACACTCCATCACTGAGGGAAGTCAGGAGAAGAACTCGAGGCATGAACTTTCGGAAGTTGAAGCCGCGGAGGAGTGCTGCTTTTGGGTTTGCTGCCCCTGGCCTGCTCAGTTTATTTTCTTAAACACCCAGGACCACCTGCCCAGGCACTGTACCACTCACAATAACCTGGGCTGTCCCCACCGGTCATTAATCAAAAAATGCCCCCACAAACTTCCCTACAGACTGACCTCTTGGATTCATTTTCTTAGTTCAAGTTCCCTCCTCTCAGATGACTCTAGCTAGCGTCAGAAACTAGCCAGCACATATCATAACTTACCTCACAGAAAAGACCATGATCCATATATTCTAGCACCGAGACTTAAGTATTTGACTTTAATGAATTCAAGATTTTTATATCACTTAGGAGTTCAATTTTTTAAATGTGATACAGTGACAGAAATACACGGTAGTGGTTATGACCGCAAGCAACCAAAATTCTCGCAGAACAGCCAGCAGGCCTCTCCTCAGAGAGATGTCTGTGCTCCCAATGAAGACTGCCTAGGGAGAGTTGAGCCAAGGGTTCCTAACCTCTGCCTTACTCAAGGTGCTCACTCCGGATTATTTTGTTTCCATGGATAGCGATGAGTTCTGTGTGTCTTGGAAAAGAACAAAGCACTTGCTATTTCCTACACTGGCTCTCGGTCTTCTCACCCTGCCTAGGTTGTTGGTTGCTTTCAGAAATCCTTGTTCACATACTTAAATGTAATGCTAGCATTTCCTTCCTTGGCTCATTAACTGCCCTTGGTGAGGGTTAACCAATGACCCAAAAAGAGGTCTCCAGTTGCTCTGGAAGAGTGATGAGCAATTCTCACCCTGCACCTCAGCCAACAAAAATGTTGTGCCTTTTTACAAGCAGCTGAAGTCCCAGAAGGCCACAGAGTTCATGGCATGATATACATAGAAGAACAATAAAAAAACTTTTATGACTCCAGGCAGAGAAGCCAACAAGTCCCAGAAGTGCCCGAGGCAGGTAAACCGGTGTGTCCTTGTGTAGCCTCAGCAACTTTAAGAGACCAGATGCACAGCGCCCAGCATGCAAACTTCAAACAGTCCTAGACTTGAGACAAGCACATTCAGGTTTTCTGAGAAATCAGGGCAGTTTGTTTTGAACATGAAAGCTGAATGTGTTTAATGAATAATAAGGTTTTTTAGCCTTGAAAAGCCAAAAAAATTGCTTTCTGTTGCCCATTTTTTAAGGCATAGACATATTCAGAGAAGTGTAATCAGGATGTTTGTGTCTAACAGCTGACTCCCCAATGGCAATGCCTTTTGAAAAGGCACGCATGCTTCCCTGTACGTGTGCCACAGTGATAAATGTCCGCAGGGTGTTGTTAGGAAGTGGGAAACTTTTCAGAGATTGCCCTTTCATTATAGACCAGCCCAGGAGGTCAACACTGACACCAATTGGATGTTATGTGTACAGCACCCACAATAATGAAGGCTGTAATGGAGGAGGAAGTGTCCCCAAGAATCATTTCTAGCATACACTCAATGAAGGTATGAGTCTGTATAATTTTCTATCTTTCTGTGTGTGTGTGAGTGTGTGTGTCTGTGTGTGTGTGTACTGACAAACTGTGAGGCTCTGTCTGACGTTTTTATTAAACATTCGTTGTTCGTGCATAGTATTATGTTAGTTACTTTTCTTATTGCTTTGATAAAATCACACAGAGACAACTTAAGGGTGGAAGGGCCAATGTGGGCTCACTGTTTCAGACAGTTGCAGGTCCACTGTGACTGGGAAGGCAAGGTAGAGTGGTCAGTCCTTGGCAACGAACTACAGCAACTGTTGAGATCGCTGTAGCCCAGGAAGCAAAGGGAGGATCAAACCAGGTCCCGCCTTTAACCTTCATAGGCCTGCTCCCCAGGCCCTACTTCTACCATTCACGCTCACCTACTATAGTATCCATAGCCCCCCAAAACAGTACCAGCAGCCAGAAAATAAGCACCCAAAATTCAAGCCTCTAGGGCACTTCAGATTCAAGCCATTCAAATAGATATGCACATATATTTTTGAACATATATATATATACATATATCAAATAGATATATAACTATGTATTATATACACATTTATTCTTTTTCCACACTAAATGTTAAGATAGCCCCCATCCAAAATATAATTCTTTCAAATCCTCTTTATAGTCCTAAAATTTCTAGATCACATAAACAAATATTACTATTTGTCTAACAATATACATTGGCTGGGGGCCTGAAATACTAACTGGATTTTTCAAAAGTACTAACTGTATTTCCTCAGGATGGAAAGATGTGATACCCAGAAGCCTTTGTGAGAAGACAAAGGCACCTAAACCGATGCAGAGCTAACCTGGCAGCCTGTTAACAAGGGGCACATGCCCAAACCACCCTACCAGTTGCACTCCTGAGACATACGGAGAGGCACTGTCTAGGCAGCTCTGACTTAATCACCTGTCTGACAGCACACACTGTTCCCATCCAGATACACTTGGGTTAATGAACTCAGAAGCCTCTGGCTTTTACTAATGACCTCAGTTGGGATATTTTATCCAGAAGTCTTCCTCTGCTTTTTAATTCTCTGCCTTGCCTGTGAGAATTCCTATGCCAGAGGAAAAATATGGTTTTGATTTTACAGAGAAACATTACCTAAATTAATGTTTTTTCAGTAACAATGTCTTCATATTACAGACCACCTTTCCGTCCTTGGGGGAAAAGAGAGAGCAACAACACACGTGCAAAGGTCGCCTTCCTCTACCACAGAAAGCCTTCCCTTCTCATCCAAAAGTGTCACCTCCCCACTGCCAAAAGCATTTCTCGCAATCCCTTAGGCTTTCCCTCCAGGGCTTTAATTTTCAAAGACTGGCTTAACAGCCACCATTTAATTTAGGATTTGTGGAGCTCAGACTCCAAGAGGATATGAAGGCTTTAAAATGGAGATACTCATTTTAAAGTTCATACAAGGTTTTTAAATAAATCTGTTAACTTAATTGATCAGGCCGCTAGTCAATCATTATTTGATCACAACTGATACGGAATTAATGTATATCTATTAAATCATATATTCAAAGTAACCCTGCCCAATAGAAACATAGCCTATGTATTTATATTTTCTCATAGCCCCATTAAAAAGTAAAAAAGCTGGGCAGTGGTGGCACACACCTTTAATCCCAGTGCTCAGGAGGCAGAGATGGGAATCTTTATGAGTTCAAGGCCAGCCTGGTCTACAGAGTGAGTTCCAGGACAGCTAGGACTGTTACACAGAGAAACCCTGTCTCAAAAAACCAAAAAAGAAAAAAGAAAAGAGAGAATCATATTTTATTTAACTCAAACTAGTATTATTTCAACACGATCTCAATATTTTTGTATTACTAATGAAATATGTTGCATTCTTTACAAAATCTCCTACTGTGGCACATCCCATGACCTTCCAGCATCTTGTCTAGTGTTCAGTAGAGCCAAGCAAAGAGAACAGTGCACACTTGGGGAGGGGAGCAGTGAGTGTCAAAGTATAAACTATTTTAAATAAAATCAACAATATCAGTTGGAGAGGTGACATTTTTTTCAGAGGACCCAAGTTCTGCTTCCAGCATCCATATGATGCCACTTACAATCACATTTAACTCCAGTGCCAGGTGATCTGGCATCTTCTCCTGGTCTCCTTGTGGACCTGCATACATGTGACAACACAGAGAGATACATACACATAAATTAAAAACAACAATCTTGCTGGATGTGGTGATACAAGACTTTAATCCCAGTACTCAGGTGGCAGAGGCAGGCAGATCTCTGTGAATTTGAGGCTAGTCTGGTCAATAAAGAGAGTTCCAGGATAACCAGAGCTGTTACACAGAGAGACCCTATCTCAGAAAAATAAAACAAAAAAACGTTAAAAAATTCAACAAATGATTAACCTTATGAGAAAAGCAGTGCTCAGCTCAGATTCTTCATAACTTAAACTGTAAGCCTACCTTACAAAAAAATTATATTTTTACTGAAATGTGATATTTATACTTATGGATTATCCTATGGCAATTCATTATGTGTATACAAGGGGTATCATTCAATGTAATAAGTATTTCAATTTCTTCAACTGTTAGTTGATGTGGGATTACCCTCTGTATGCTGTGAATAACATTGGTTAATAATGGAACTGCCTTGGGCCTGCGAGGGAATAGAGGGAGGTGGGGAAAGCTAAAGTGAATGCTGAGAGAAAGAAGAGCAGACTCAGAGAGAAGCCATGGAGCTGCCACCAGAGACAGATGCTGAAACTTTAGCCAGTAAGTCAAAGCCACAAGGTGATACAGAGATTACTAAAAATGGGTTAAATTAAGATATAAGTGTTAGCCAATAAGAAGCTAGAGCTAATGGGCCAAGCAGTGATTTAAATAATATAGTTTTTGAGCAGCTGGGAACCAACAAGTGCCCTCCTTCAACACTTAGTCATTTTTATGTGCTGGGAATTTGTTGTGTTATACTGACGGTTCTGCTGCTGTGCTACAGAACCAGCAGGGGCTGGAGAGACTGCTCAGTGGTAAAGACCACCTGCTGTACAGACATGAGGGCTGCAGTTTGGATTCCAGCACCCATACAACACACTGGGTATCTAACACACACCTACAACCCCTGGCTCCAAGGAGGATCACCTGGACTTACAGGTTTCCAGCCTAGACAAGAAAACATGAGCCCAAGCTTCAGGGGAAAATCCCACCTCAACGGGGAATGGGCGTGCAAATACTCTTACAATAGAAAGATTTAGAGAGAACAACCAGAAGTCCTCGCTCTGGGTTGTGGTGCCCTTACACACCAATATCCACGCACTTCTTGGACTTTCATGAGCACCATTCCATTTTCTTCTACTGCTCTTGACTGCATATGTGACGGGCTGCTTCAAGTTCCTGCTGCCTTGAATTCCCTGCTCGGATGTGTGCTAATAGAAACCCTTCCTCCTCCGAGATGCTGTGTCAGAGTGTTGTCACCAGAACCAGAAGGAGATTAAAGCACAAGTGAGGGAGATCCTGTGGTATTTCTTTCAGTACCTGGCTTATTTCGTTTAATGTAATGGCCTCCAGATCCAGTCACACTGGTAAAAAATGACAGTTTCATTATGACCTATATGACCTAGTAGGATTCTGTTGTATTCACTTATTCACTGGCTCGGGGCTGAGTCCATATAGTATGAATATTGCTGCCATGAGTGTGGGCGTGCAAGCGTTGAGAGGAAAGTGATTTCATATACTTGGGATACAAACCCAATGTAAAATTGCCAGATCATGTGGTAGTTGCTCTTTTTTTTTTTAGCTGATTCCATAGTAAAAAAAATAGCTATTTCTAATATTTCTCCTTATTATCACATCAGGATGGACAACTACTAGTTTGGCTTACAAATTAAGTGATTCCATTAGATTATTGCTCTTTTATTAACTGTCCATGATGCTGAGGTTCTACATATTCAGAAAGAGATGACTGAACAATAAAACCTCTTCTAAGCATGCTTTTCTGACTCACCTGGACCATCATTTGAAAGCCCACTGCCCCTCTCATGAGTATTCGGGTTCTGTTTCTAGTATTTGGGAGGGTGTATTTAGAAGTGCATGCTTCCATATCAAAATGAAGTGGCCAAAACAACAGACATTCCTCACCGTTTTCAAGGACAAAGGTCCGAGGTCAGCTTTCCAGCATGGTCAGGTGGTAGTAAGGAGGCACCTCCTCGCTTGCACTGTGTCCTCACGTGGGGAAGCTGTTGCTCGGCATCCTCTTCTGTGGCTACTCAGCCTATTGTAAGGCCATATTCTCAGTATCTCCCCCAAATGTATCATCACCAAAAGCCCTGAAAGACTTTCTACTGCTCGACAATCAGACACATCTAGAATCGCCTTGGAAACAAATCCATGGGGATTGTCTATGAGGGAGTTCATATATTGAGTTAATAAGGTAGGAAGACCTCTACTGGATGTGACAGCTTCATTCTTTGGCTGGGGATCCTAGACTGAATAAAAAGGAGAGACCAAGCTGAGTCCTAGCATTCATTACTCTCTGCTTCATGCTGACAGAAACAATACAGGAGATGCCTGGGCCTTTTCACTATGGCTTCCCTAGCACAAAGGACTGTGACCCCCTCAAACTGTGAGCCCAAATAAACCTTTGAGTTATGCAGGCATTTTATCCCAACATTTGGAAAGGTAACTAACAGACCCCCATCTTTAAACTCCATGACAATTGGGTTAAATTTAAGACTCTCCTGTATGAGTTTCAGTCCACAGTAGATATGCAAGGTCCAAGCAAAGCAGCATGTAATGTGTATGTTCCAGGGGATTTGATCAATGTCAGATGTTATCGCTCTACGATGCCTGATGGCATCTATGTGCTGCAAAACTGAGGACAAAGAACACAATTTCTCCTGAAGCTTACTCCTCAGGTTCTCTAAATGTGGTGTCCATGTGCAACATCTAAAGGGCATTTTGTACCAAACACGTTCTGATAACACACAGCTCCAAGGAAGACAGAGACAGGAAGATTTAAAATGTAGCTTTGAAGCCAAACAATTAGAACTTTATGACAGTGTCTAAAGAGATTATGTGTGGCCTGTTCAATTGTTTTCAGGTAGGGCCTTCGTATAGCAAGCTGGCCTAGAACTCATTTTGTAGCTCAAGCAGAACATAAACTTTTGGTGATCTTTCTCCTCAGCCTCCTGAATTCTGGGGTTACAGACACGAGCCACCATGCCTGGCTGTCAGACTGTCTTTTCTTAAATAATATCTGTAAGGCTAAACTAAATGACTAAGTAATAAGATAATTTCCTTGTCTAATTTTCTTTTAAAGACATTTCTAGTTTTCTTAGAAATGAAGTAGTTGTATAAGCAGGTAAAGATTCACTTAACGAATTCTGAACTAAAATATCCCTGTGCTAAAAGGCAGATTATAAATACTCATGAAAATCGTTTTCATGAAAAGTCAATTTCAGAACAATGAATTCCACACTTCATTTTTCTGAAGATAAGGAAGGTGTGGGCATTAATCATGGTGATTAGTGGCCAGTCATGGGGGCTGCTTTGTTCTGACGAAAACAATGCAATTATGAAAATTGCTGTGAATTTTAGTAATGCATGATTTAACATTACAGCCAAAGCAGCATAAAAATGTATGAACCTTCCAATAATTTCAAGAAATTGAAATGAAATCCTTGGCAATGACTGGACATTTTTACACCAATGAAAATATTTTATGTAGTTATGTAAGTGATAAAAATAAATGTTTTATAAAAAATCTCCAAAAGGAGTTCTAACTAGGAAAAACAATCATAATTAACAAGATTTCATGTAGGGTGCAGGAGCCAAACACAACATTTTAGACCAGCCCAAAGTGACGTCATCTGGTTCTAAGTTTCTAAGATCTGACCACCTGCAGAGATCTTTAGAATCGATTTAAAGAAGTAATTTTCCAAGTATGGACACACTGAGAGTCTCTCGCTTTTATGTGACTTTCTACTGTGGCGATGGAAGATGAATGCACACTTCAGCTTTGTAGGCAGCTGTGCCCTCAATGCAGAAGCCAATATGTCACGACAGGTGCCATCTGGAGAAAAGGACATGGATCTATTGTTTCTAAATATATTAAGAAGCCCAGATTCTGGGGGGCTGGAGAGATGGCTCAGGGTTAAGAGCACTGGCTGCTCTTCCAGAGGTTGTGAGTTCAATTCCCATCATGGTGGCTCACAACCATCTGTAATGAGATCTGGCGCCCTCGTCTGGCATGTGGGCATACATGGAGGCAGAATGTTGTATACATAATAAATAAATAAATCTCTTTAAAAAAAAAAAAGCCCAGATTCAAGTTCTAAGATGGAATACAAACAAAGCTACCAAATACTCAAGATGGGACGCTAAAATTATGCAGTAGACAAGAATGCATCTTGACCCAGGGGCTGACATGAGGAAAACTTGATGTATGAGGGATAGAGGTCCACTGCGTATGGCAGCAGCTTTTCTCATGATGTTGCTGCTTCCTTGCCCTGGGAGTTGTGAATAAAGGTGCTACGTCACCTGTGTGTAGGTTTGGTGTGGGCGTGTCCGTAATGCATGTCAGTAAATAGGAACATTTTTGCTGGGTCACAGTAAACTTCAGTTGTTTAGGAAACTGCAGAACTGTGTTCCAAATAACTATGCCACTTTCCTCCTCACTAGCGATGGCTGCCCTTGTTTTTATTGTCTTCATTATAAGTGTGTGATTGTATCTATGATGGTTAACCTTGCCTGTCAACTTGATGGGATCTGGAAGAAACTAATAGATAACTGCTAAGCACACCTGTACAGGATTTTCTTGATCAGGTTATTTGAAGTGGGATGATTCGCCCCAAATATGGGTCAAACCTTCTGGTAGCATCCCAGATAGTAGGAGGTGTGATAAAGTGTTGTGTTTGCCCCATCACCCCTGTGTGTCACTAGCAAATCCTACCCTATTGCCACTGCTGTTCCTACATCCCTTCACTGACATCAAATCCCAGCTCCCCAGGTTAGGACTGTTGGGGAATCCAGCCTCATGGACCAAGTCACTACAGGGTTCTCAGTCTTTCAGGCATGGAGAAGACATTAGACGAACCTGACTGTACTGTGTCAGCCAATCTAGTGAGGATTTTAGTATATATTCATTCTATCAGTTCTGTGCCTCCGAAGAACTGACAGTGTCTTCAGGTTAATTTACAGGTTTAATGACACTTATGCTTGTTATCTGTACCTTTTCCTTAATAAGCTATCTCTTTAGATCACTTGTACATCTTTCTTTTGGGGGTGAGGTAGTTTAGCAATTTTTAAATCTTTTTTTAATAATGAGATTATACTATAATTACTTTTCTCCCATCCCTTTCCTCCCTCCAAACCCTCTCATATGTACCCCTTCCCACTCACCTTCATTCGTGGCCTCTTTCTTCATTGTTATTGCATGCACATGTGTATACATATGCATTCCTAAACATAACCTGTTTAGTCTGTATCATGCTGCCTGTGCGTATGTTCCCAGGCCTGACTATTTGGCACTGGACAATCAATCGGTTATCCCTGGAAAGATCGTCTTTCCTACTTCTAATTTTCTTTAGTTCTCTTTAGTTCTTTATATATGGTGGAGGCTTCATGGGCTGTCTAGGTCTGTTTTCACATGTCCATTGGTGTCATCCTTCTCAGCTCATGCTTGGGCATTTGTGTTGGTGAGGCCTTATGGGTGTAGCTTCTGGCGTTGCTAGGAGACACGATAAACTCCCTGATGCTCTAGCTGTTACAGTCTTTCCAGGCCCTCTTCTGAAATGTTCCCTGAACACAGGTGCAAGAGTGTTTTATAGCTGTATCTTTAGGGACGGGCTCCACAACTCTGCATTCTGATTGGTTGTATTTTTCTGTAGTCATCTCTATCTGCTGCAACAGAAGTTTCCTTGATGAGGGGTAAAGGTTACACTGACCTGTGGGCATAAAGGCAAATGTTTAGACATTGTTGTTAGAGATTATACAATTTAATAAAGCAGAGGTTAAAGATTCCTCGCCAACATCCATGGAGCCATTATCACCGAGTGATTGAATAGCAGGCATTATTTCCCTCTTGTTGAACCATTCTTATGACCAATTAGAGAGCTGTTGGTTACCATCAAGGTATGTCTGCTGCTATTTCACACTTAGTTACCAAATCTGCACCTTTTTAAAATTATGTTGGTCTTTAGTATTGACTTCAAGAGTTCTTTTGTACATTCTGACTAACAGTTCTCTATCAGACATGTCTTTGGAAGCTTCTTCTTCCAGTCTGTCACGGTGCTTTGAGTATTATGATCAATGTTAAGGAGGTGTGGAGGAGACTTTACAGACGCAAAAAAAAATCACTCTGAAAGAATCTTACGATTAAAAACGTTGAGAACCAAACTTGAAGATGCACAGAAAAAAATATTCTAATTTTAATTCTTACATTATTTCAGTACTAACTTAAGAAGAGTTAACTGGAGTGCCTACAGCCCCCTTATATTAAGAGATGGAATTTTGTTAGGGTTGATGCAACTCTTTGATATCATGAATAGAGCTGAATGCAACTTGTGATTTCTATTAAAATACAGGCCAGGCTAAAGTGGGAGCAGAACTAGTTCTCACCAGAAAAGGGAAAGAGGTATTATGTCATGCTAAAGTAGTCTTGGACCAAAGCCCTCCTTGGATTAGAAATAAACTTTATTATAGCTTGCTATTGCACTCTGATGCCTCTGAGAAACTTAATTCTGACTGTGAAGAGAAAGTGCAAGCATTAACCATAGTTAATGGATGACCGGTACATGATCTTAACACCGTATCACCCAAAACCATGACCAGTGGTGGAACCAAATACCCTTACAATAATCAATTTTAAACCTCTTGGAAATATGGTATGACTGCAACAAACCACAAAACGCAGAAATCAACAGCTTCGGTGGGAGTCACACTGCACTCATGGAAACCATTTCTAGTTAGTTTAAGCTAGAGAAATTCATTACAAGGATAGCCAAGGGCTAAGACAGCCAGCTTTGAGGGGTCTAAAGATCAGCTTTGGGGTGAGCTTCCAAGATTACCTCCTGAGGGCACATTGCACAACTGAACTTCTGGCCACGTCATGGTCAGAGAATTGTGGAATGGAGAACCCACTGCTACAGTCAGTGTCTCCAGACCCAGGCCATCCAAGACACACTTTCATAGCCTCAAAATGCAGGAGCTGTGCCTTGTCCAACACTGGAGGAGCTGGAGATCCCATACAGCCCTTGCAGGAAAACCAACTCTACTTGCCAGTGAAAACAGCAGAGTCAACAGAAGTCAGCCTGTATCTCAGTGTTCCCTTCTTGTGACTGTAAAGAACTGGTGAGACCTAAGTTACCTCTAAAATCAGAGTCTGGGGGAATACAAAATAATGGTTTTAAGGTCTCCAGCCTCAGTAATTTCAGAATGCATGATAAGGATATTTAAAAAAAATGATGTGAGAGCATCACACCCGTATGAGGAAGAGAGAAGCAGGCTGGGACTGTCAGAGCTAAGCTTGGACATGATTTCAGAACTCCAAATGGGGACCCTGTGGATATAGGAGCTGGAGAGAGTCCCAAAGCAAACAAAGCAGTTACCAGAGTGACTGATCCATCAGTATCAAATCTGTCAGAGCCTGACCCCCACACTAGAAAACTGAGGATAAGCACCATGATCAAATAGGAAACTATACTCTGAAGAGCTTGCAAGGCAAGATAAGCCTCCATCTTCTAAAATAATAAGAGCTGTGCCTTATAAGGGATATACCTCAGTGCTACAGTACTTACTTAGCATTCACACGGCCCTGAGCTTCACCCCCAGCACCAAAAAAAAAAAAAGAAAGAAAAGAAAAAAAAACCATAGCATGGGGATATACCTGTAATCCTGGAGTCTAGCAGGTGAAGTCAAGAAAAACAGAAGTTCAAGGTTACCCTCAGCTACACAGCAAGCTTGAGGCCAACCTGGGTTATATGAGATCGTGTCTCACAAAGAAGTAAAAATAACAAAAAATAAGGGCTGGAAATATAGTTTGGGGGTGAAGTGCATACATATCATGTCCAAAGATGTAGGTTCAATGCATAGCACCAGAGATGAAGAAGAGGAGAAGGAGAAGAAACTAGCAGTAGTAAAGCCAGTCATAGTGGCACACACATATATGCAGGCAAATCACCAATGAACATTTAAAATTATACAATATATATGTAGTATATATATGCAACCTCTTACCAGTTATGCAGCTTTTAAAATACACTTTATCAAAATGTTTTACTTATGAAAAATGAATGCAAATGTATAAAAGAATGGGTTAAGTAATTGCACACTATATCCCTAAGATGTTTCCAAGAAATTCAGGTCAGGGATGGAAAAGATGGCTCAACAGTTAAAACCACTTGCTGTTCCTGCATAAGAATCAATGGGGCTGACACTTGCCTGTAATTTAAGTTCCAGAGAATCCAACATCTTGTTCTATCCTCCTTGGGCACTGCATACACAAGTGCACAGACACACAGGCAGATAAAACACTCATTAACATAAAATTAAAATAAATCTGTCTATTTTTAATTCAGGGTGTTGGAGAGAAGTCTCAGTGGTTAATTACACTTACTGCTCTTGCAGAGGACCCAGGTTTGAATACCAGCACACACACGATGGGTAGAGGACTGAGGTTTGAATCCTAGCACACACACGTTGGTTCACCACCATCGGTAACTTCAGTTCCAGGGGAATTCAAAGCCATCTCTGACCTACTCCAGCACCAGGCACCCACATGGTTCACATACACACACAGGCAAAAACAATAACACACATAAAAATATAATAAATGTTTTTTCTTAAAAAAACTGAAACCACCAGGTGGTTGATGGTGCACGCCTTTAATCCCAGCACTTGGGAGGCAGTGGCAGGTGGATCTCTGTGGGTTCAAGGCCAGCCTGGTCTACAAGAGCTAGTGGCAGGACAGGCTCCAAAGCTACAGAGCGAAACCATGTCTCGGAGAAAAACAAACAAACAAACAAACAAACAAACAAACAAACAAAACCCTAAACCCTTAAAAAAATCAGAGTCTTGGAAGATGGCTCAGCAGTGAAGAGCACCAGCTGCTCTTCCAGAGAACCCAGGTGTGACTCCGAGCACCCACAGGACAGCTCACCACTTAACTCTAGTTTCAGAGAATCAGAGGCCTTCTTCAGGCCTCTGCAGAAACTGCACACACATGGCACACAAATACATATGCAGGTACAGACCTCCTGTACATAAAAGCAAATAAATCGTTAAGAAAATTTCAGGTCACAAAATACAGCAAGTTGAGTACAGAAAAAAAGAGCCATCTCATTTTGTTTCCTGTATTGGAAAGGTATTGGGAGGATGTGTGTGGAAATAGTTAACAGGCAATCCTAGTGGCACACGGCACTTTTAAACATATTTCTGGGTTTGTTTGTGCATGTGTGTGGCACCAAATCCACAGAGGTCAGAGAATTTGGAGGAATAGGTTCATTTCTTCCCCTGTGTGAGTTCCCGGGACCCAACTCAGATACTCAAGCTTGGCAGTGCCTGTTGTTTACCTGCCAAACCATCTTGCCATCCTCATTTCTGTATTATTTCTCAAGTTCAAATTTTAAAAAAACTAGATTATAAAGTTTAATTTTACGCAAATTTCAGAAATTGACTTCAAAAAAGTGCAAAGTACTTGAAGCATGTAACCTATAGATGTCCCAGATGCCAGCGATGCATCCATTAGAAAAGGCAACAAGGGGAGCTGGTTTGGGGTGAGTCCTAGCAAATGTTTCAGAGAACGTCCAGTCTGTACCTACTAGAACTGCATAATCCAGAAGAAAGCAGAGCTGGGTTACTGGCATTTCTGCCCTGGCAGTCTTAAAAGAAAATTACACCGCCTTACTTGAAAAAACTTATGAGCCTTAGTGCTTCTATTGTTGTGAAGAAACACCATGACTAAAAATCAAGCTGGGGAGGAAAGGGTTTACCTCACTTCCACTTCCACATTGCTCATTATTTAAGGAAGTCAGGGCAGGAGCTCAAACAGGGCAGGAGCCTGGAGGCAGGACCTGATGAAGGGGACATGGAGGGGAACAACTTCCTTTCTTCCTTCCCAGGACTTGCACAGCCTGTTTTCTTATAGAACCCAGGACCACCAGTCCAGGGATGGTACCACCCACCATGGGTTGGGCCCTCCCCCATCAATCACTAATTGATGAAATGCCTTACAGCTGGATCTCATGGAGGCATTTCCTCAAGGGAGGCTCCTTCCTCTCTGATGACTCTAGCTCGTGTCAAGTAGACAAAACCAGTCAGTGCAAGTGACAAGCGACTCAAAATTAGGATGGCAATTTTTCTAATGAAGTACATTAAAATATTAATAAATATAATTTTAAAATATTTAATTTTTATTAATATGTATCTATGTGTTTATGTACATGTGTGTGCAGGTGCTGGCAGAAAACAGAAGATACTGGATGTCCTGGAGCTGGAGTTACAAGTGGTTGACAGCCACCTGATGTGGGTACTGGGAACCAAACTCCAATCCTCTAGAAGTACCTCACACTCTGAATTGCAGAACTGCCTCTCCAGGCCCCACCATTTTTTTTAAAAGTTTCATTATTATTTCATGCATGAGTGTTTTGCTTGCATGAATGTATAAACACAGCAGTTCTGTGCCGTTGCCATCGAGGCAGGAAGTGCAGGCATCCTCTGGAACTGGAGTTAGAGGCAGTCGTGCGCCACCTGTACAGAACTGGGGTGTAGGAAACCAAATTTGGGTCCTCTGCAAGTGCAGTACAAGATCTCACCCCCTGAGCACCTCTCCAGCCCTCCAACTATAGCTTTTTTTTAAATTTTATTTTCAAAGCAGCCTTCCAAACTATTTTAATGAAAATGGCTAAAATAAATTTTATACATGTATGAAATAATCAAATAAGAAATACATTTAAAAAATCACAATCTAATCTGGGCATAGTGGCACAAGCCTTTAGTCCCAGCACTCGGGAGACGGGTAGGAGGATCACCAAGTTGCAGGTCAGCAGGTGCTTGTGAGACTGCACAACAAAATAAAGCAATAAAAGTAATCATAATCAAGATCAAAATGTACAGATCAACTGTTTAAAAACAGTAAAATTTAGTAGTCACTATTTTTGCAAATCCTTACAATTTAAAAATGGAAAAGCATTTCCAAATGTCATTAGAATAAAGCAACAGTCGCCTTAGTAAAAAATAACAGATGCTCAACATTAGGGTAGTTGAAAAAGTACACACAAAATGTTCAGAAGATGAAAACTGATGTTTGGGGGGTGCAAAATATATAACTATTTATCGGTTCCAAGACAGCCCAGCAGCCTGTTGGAGTGCACATAAAACACAAGCGCTTCGCCCCAAACTCCCTCCCACCCCGTGTCAGACCAAGGCGCATGCGCAGCCTGACGCATGCGCACTCTAAACGGAGGCCGGCAAGACGCGGAAGAGGAAATGGCGGCGCCAAGCGTGCCTACGCCGCTGTATGGGCACGTGGGTCGCGGAGCCTTCAGCGACGTGTACGAGCCTTCGGAGGACACGTTCCTGCTGCTGGACGCGCTCGAGGCGGCGGCGGCCNAGGGTGCGAGGAGGGGTGCGCGCCGCAGCGGGAAAGAGCGGGGTGTCCCAGGGGCGGTAGCCGGAAATCTTGCCTCCTTCGGAAGTGGTGGGTCGGCCCACTTCCTCGTGATTGACAGCAGAGCCGGGTGAAAGAGCAGCTTC
Organism: Bramus lutescens; assembly: GCA_001685075.1. NCBI lineage: Eukaryota > Metazoa > Chordata > Mammalia > Rodentia > Cricetidae > Bramus > Bramus lutescens. The sequence goes on along the minus strand of LOEQ01006481.1, from coordinate 139,115 downwards.
CGGCGTGCAGGGGTTTGTGCTCTGCAAAACCCTGTGGTCACCCTGCCTTGCTTGCCTTTCAGCTATTATCTGAAGAACGCAAGTGTCCTTGAGTGCAGTCGTAGTGTAACGGCCAGAAACAAGGTGTTCCCGAAACATTGCTGCTTTCCAATATGAAATTTTTTAGTGTAAAACTCGCGTAGGGTTCACCTGCTACTTAGTGCATAAATAGCATCTTCTGGCAATGGAAGGACACAAATGGTGAAATGTTAAACCCACTCAGCTCTCTCAAGGAACAGCCATTAGCCACGTGTTACTGCCGAGCGCTTCAAACGTTCCTGCAACTGAGAAACCGAATTTTCAGCCGAAGTGTTAGAAATGTAGTTAGTACCATTAGGGAAAATATAATAGTTACCATGTATCCGCTTACTGCAGTATCTTCACGAGCCTGATTCGTTGAGGTACTGGCCATAACTTTTAAAGACAACAGTTGTAAAGGCTACATGTTGATTTTTCGGTTAAGAGAATTTGAATCAAGAGTGGGTAAGATGGTTCAACTTATAAACGTGCTTGCTGCCAAGCCTGTGGACTCTGGGTCAGTCCTCAGGAGCCACATGGCAAGAGACAAATGCCTCCTACAGGGTGTTCTTGGACGTTCAGTTGCAGTGCTGAGAACTGCTTGCCTACACATACACACACAAAATAAGTCTAATAAAATATTTTGCTGAAAGAATTCGGGCGGGTCATTAACTTAATGGGCAAGATTTTTGAACTGGGGTTCGCCAGAACGAAATAACCAACATGCTTACCCCTCTTAAGCTTTGTCATATTTTTTCGTCTATAAAATGCTTTTGAAATCAGCCTTACATCATAGACGGTGGAGAATTTCGAGTTACTGGAATATCTTATGGAACACTGGCTCAGAATAGCCCAGAAAGATTTACAACTACAAATTGCATTGCAGACTATGCTGTAAATGGGGCTGACCTTGTTACAAAGACTTGAAATTCTAATTATGAGACTGTAATGGCTATTTCCAAGAAGTAACCACCTGGAAAGATTCACAAACTTTAGAGTGACTAATGGCTTCTCAGATATGTGGCTGGTTCTAAAACTAAAAATCCTGTAACTGCTTCTTGACTATTGTTTGAAAAGTTAAGTGCAAGGAATTCCCGTGAATGTCATTAGGCACTGTAAAAATTAAGTGGCGCTTTTGAAACATGTACACTCGCTGAGGGAATAATTTCACTAGAAAATAATATGAAGACTTTTAAATTGAGAAAGCTAAGATTATTGGCATTTTGAGGCCATACTGTGAGGTACTTGCCCAGTTTAGTAGAGTATGTTCTACATCTATCTAGGTAGGTGGAAGACTTTCACTCCTAGGACATGCTGCTTGGTGTATATAAGTACTTCAAGGTAATTGACAGTCTGTTACACACCTAAACTATTACCAGGCGTAGCTATGCAACCATATGCAAGTGATTGCCAGAAATTGTAAATTTCCCTTATTTTCCCATATATTTGCAAGTGAATGATGATGCTGGAGAAATACATTATATTGCATGAGAGTCATCTTCCATATAGAGTAGGCTCGTGGGAATGAACTAAGTATTCTGGTTTTGTTGTTAGAGTGGAAATATGCCTTGAAGTTGGAGCAGGGTCTGGTGTGGTGTCTGCGTTCCTGGCCTCCCTGATAGGTCCTCAGGCCTTGTACATGTGAGTATACAACGTTCATCCCATCTCTTGGGTTACTGTGACTGTGGCAGCTTGGGTGAAATGCTTTAAGTAGACAAAATGTCTCTGGTGTTTCAGTAAGGTCTAAAGTCACAAATTGTGCCCACCCCAGTTATAATTTCATGTTCACTCCTTCCTGCTGTGTGATTTTAGGAGCCACATAATTTCGAGTTCTGTCTACTGGGATCGTTTTCAGGGAGGTCATTTGACCGTTAGAAAACACCTGGAGAGTTGAGTTTCTTCGCAGAGCACTTGAAAATACAAACCCCAGGAAATAGTCAGTAGATTTGCCAGACACGGAGCCGGTGTGTTTCGTGCGCTCTGTAATCTCTCGTGTATATTGCATAGCAGTTTCCTAGCAGTCATTTCTTTGGATTTCGGTTTTGCTGGGTGCTTAAGCCACACTTAATAAATTCCTTCAGATGAGTGTGACCAGATTCTGTAGCAGTGTAACAAGCCTTTGTTCTCTTTTTCTTTGCCATTATGAAAACATCCTAATTTTTTCTGTGCCACGTAGAATTAACAAAAATTCCTAAAATAGCTAACAGGTTTGCTTCTGTACACGACCCTGATTTTTTTTCTTCTGTCTGTAGGTGCACTGATATCAACCCCCAGGCAGCCGCATGTACCCTGGAGACAGCACACTGTAACAGAGTCCACCTTCAGCCAATAATTACAGACTTGGTGAGCTTTAATCTCTGTTCAGTAGTAATCAATTTAATCTCAGTTAATTGAAGGTCAACAGGTTTTAGTGCAAATAAACTTTAGTAATTAACTTTTTTGTTTTTAATGAGACAGGGTCTCCTGTAGCCCAGGCTAGCTCAAACTTAACTATATAGCCAAAGATGACCTTGTACTCTTTTTTGAGTAAAAGATTACATTTTAAAAAGTAGCAATGAGCTGGCCATAGTGGCTCACTCCTGGAATCCCCAGTAGTCAAGAGTGTAAGATGAATTTCAAGTTTAAGACTAGCCTGGGCTACACAGTGTGACCTCTTTCTCAAAAACAAAACGGTAGAATTATTGTTCTTCATTTTTAGTTTTAGAATACAGTCTTTAAAATGCATCTATGTATTTCCTTACATTGTTAGTGTCCACCAAACACACTCTACCTTTTACAAATTACGCGGTGTCTGTCATTCTGAGTTGTATGGTACTAAGGGCTGCTCAGCCATCTGCCATGTGAAGTACCTGGTGGTTCCCTCTTCCTTTTGCTAGCCTCATGTTGTCCTGTTGAACTGTTATCTATTGGCAGAACATCCATTCTCCCTGCTCATGTGCTTTGTGTAAGAAAAGCAGAGTTTTGACTCGCATTTAACCTAAGGGTCCTTCAGAAAGTTTCTCTACAGGAAATAAAGTCTGCGTGTTTTGCTGCATTTAACACTTGCTAGGCCATCTTTCACTTATTTTTCAGTTCTTGGAGATGTGAAGGCTGGAAACTGACTAGCCTGGCTCAGATGCCAGTACTAGTCCTTGGTTTTATTTAAATGCATTCTAATTTCAAGAGTCTCTTGTTTTAGCTGCAGTACAGCAGCAGTGCCTGAATCTACTGCTGTTTCAGCCAACAGTTGCCACTCCACAGTTACTGGCTCACTTCTCCCAAAGCTGCCAGTTTGGAGCCTCCTGCCCCTGCCAGCAAATGTAGTTTTAACTAAATCTCTAGTGTTCTTTTTATCACTAAGACTTGGGAGTCAGAGGCTGAGGTGAAAACCTGCTAGCTCAGAGAGGTCGAGGAGCAACTAACTAGCTGACCTTCCCTCTTTGCGTCTCAGAAAAAGGCTGTCCTTCTGCTCTGCCACACTCAAAGTCCTGCGCTTCTCTCTGTCCATCTTCCAGATACTCTGACTCTCTATGATTACTTTCTGTGAATTAGTTGCTAGCTCTGTCTCCTGACCCAAGGCTGATTTTACTTAATAAATGCAAACGCAAACTCAGGTTCTCAGTGTGATCATATATCCTGCTAGTTTCTGTTTTAAGATTTTTGTCCTTTTCGTTTATGTACTATCCAGCCTGCAGTTACTCTTGGCGAGCTGGGTAGTGCTTCAGGAGCCTCTGGGAGTTACAAAGCAAACCTTCTCCAGTTTCGTGAGCCAGCATTCCTGGAAACTTATATTTTAGAGTTTTTTTTAAGAAGTTTAATTTCTTTATGGAATCGAAAACAAAGTAGTATGTGTGCGCACGCACACACACACACACACACACACACACACACACAGGGTTATTCCCTCATTCTTGGACTGTTAGAGGAGCAGATGAATCATCTTTTGGTTTGCAGGCAAAATTGTATTCAAATTACTTCAAAGAATAGGCTATTGTTTCCCCCTATAAAGAGGCCAAAGAAGAATTACTTTTGCAAGCATATTCTCAAAAAGAGGTCTTAGGAGTTATCTTTGAGTTACAAGTTACCAGACTTATTAGGATAATTAAAACTGGGTTGATAATAGAAATCTGGATCAGGAAAGTCTCAGATATCATTTTGTAATATATGTTCAGTGTTCATAATCAGTCCAGTATATGTCCAATGCTTAAATGATGTGACTGGGAATGAGGTAGCTTTAAATCACACAAACAAACAAAATTGTAGAGGGTTTTTTTTTTCTTTTTTTCTTGTTCCATGGAAAACTGAGCCATAAAAAAAGTGTCAAATGCTGGCTGTTTGCAGTCTCTGATCATTGTGTTCAGTGCTCCCTGCTCTGATGTCCAATTCTGTCAGTCAAAATATTTACAAGTAAGTGAAGAAGCAAAAACAGAGTCCATCCTTGGTGTTCTGTGTCATTCAGATACATTCTATGTTATCTTATAAAACATTTCCCTTGGGACCAGGGGAGCCACCTCAGTTGGTACTGTGTCTGCCTTACAAGGACCTAAGTGAGATCCCAGGAATGAATATAAAAAGCCAGGCATGGTGGTGTGTTGTTTGTACACCCAGCTAGTGCTAAATGGGAAGCGGAGACTGGTGGATTCCTGGAATCTTTCTAGCCAACCACCCTAGAACAGCAGTGGCCCTGTCTCAAAAAGAAGGGGGAAAGTTCCTTTGGGAAGATAACAAGGTTGTCCTCTGACCACACACACACACACACACACACACATGCTCGAGTGCAATTTCTCTGTAGCTCTGGAGCCTGTCCTGGAACTAGCTCTTGTAGACTAGGCTGACCTCAAACTCAGAGATCCGCCTGCCTCTGCCTCCTGAGTGTTGGGATTAAATCGTGTGCCACCACCGCCCGGCTGTGTGCACATTTCTTAGTTACAAGAGATCATTGTGTAAGTTAGCAGAGGTGTTGTAAAGTTCTTCGTGGATCTACAGGGAATGTGTTTCACAGAATCAGGGCTCGCCTCACCCTTGTGCCCTCATGTTGTCGTCTGAAAGTGAGCCAGAATGTGCACATATGCACTGTTGATAGAAGCCATATACTTCTATCAACTCACACACTGTTTCACTCACTCATTTAGATTAAGTTCATATAAACTGCACCTGCATGAGAACATTTCTGTCTGTAAGTACTTTGCCCCACTGAAAACAGGAGAGAGTATTTTTAAAGACTTATTATTTAAACCAGAATCCAGCTTATACTGTTTTGTTGCTGTCTTCAGGTCCAAGGCTTGCTGCCCAGATTGAAGGGGAATGTTGACCTGCTGGTGTTTAACCCCCCCTATGTAGTGACTCCGCCTGAAGAGGTAAGGGCCGTAGCAGAATGTAGTCAGTCTTCAGCTGCTCTGTGTGAGACAAGATAAACTTGGGCTGACTTCGGTCTCTGCTGCTAAGAACGCTCCTCTGATGACAGAGGTTCTCAGACCAGACATTGTGACCCAGAAGGAGAGGAATACTGACGGAAGAACAGAATGTGACCCATCTAGTCAGAGTTCTCACCCAGGTCAAGCCATGATGTTGAAACTGATCCATTACCATAAACAACGAATTTATAATGCAAATTTTAAAAATATTTCTAATCTCAACTATAAATTCACCAATAATGTCCTCAGAGTCTTCAGTTTCATCCCTTGGCATTATCAGAAATGAAAAGTGTGGGACCAATCCTGATCTTTCATAGGGAAAGAATAGAAGTATATCATGTATTTAAGACTCTCCATAGTAAGAAGTTAAGCCAAATCACCATTCCCCCAGAAGGTAAAGGCACATAGTTCAAAAACAGATGAGCACTGGCTTCTCTTTAACTCTGCCTGATGTATTCTTTGGTGATTATTCTCTGGCAAAGCTGGTAAATACTGTGCCCACTTCCACTCCAGTTGCTCTGGCTGTGCTCACATGAACTGAGGCCCAGGAAGTAAATCACAGTCAGAGGGAACAGCACCACCGTGTCGTATATTATGTTCACTGCTCCTGTAATCAAGTACCACAGGTTGTTTAATTAATACATGTATTTCTCAGAGTCTGGAGACTGAGGAGACCAGTCTCAGGGTGTGTGGCTGTGTCCAAGGCCTTTCTGCTGTGTTCTGACAGAGACATCATATGCTGAGAACAAGGAACCATTCCTAAACACGTGGCTCTCTTCTCCTTTTCAACATGGCCTAATTAATCCCTTATGACCCCCTACTCAACCCATCTCCAAATTCCATCAGCATATCAATAAGGGATTACATTTCTTATATGAATTGGATGCTCAAGAAGAAGCTATGGAAATGAACCTTGTGATAACAATGGTTCAGCCCAGGCCAGAGGTGGCAGTGAGCAGAAGGAAGACAGCCCTCTGTCCACATGTACGCCCCCCACACACACACACACACAACAAATCAGTAACTACAGTTAACAATGTTTCAGCCCTGAAGATCTAACTTTAAAATCACTCAATAGCTGGGTGTGGTGGTGCCTGCCTCAGGAGGCAGACTTCTGAGTTCCAGGTCAGCACAGGCCACACAGTGAGACCCTGTCTCCATAAAACCACAAATCATTCAAAAGCAGGATAAAAACTAAAATAGACAAAGGTTTATTACATTTATAATCTATTTAAGTAATGTCAACATGAGCCTGTGTGTACAGCAAGGATGGTTATTTCACGGTAATGGTCTCAGTCAGTGAAGAAACAATTCAGAGAATATGGTGACCCACTAAAATCCCAGTGTATTTCCAGCTGGAGCAGTAAGCTAAGGATATCTCCTGACCCGTACATCTGCTGAGACATAGCAATGCCCTGGGCGCTTCTGCAATCCCAGCAGATCTGGTGTCTTAATTCCCGGAGCTGAATGATTAGTTAGGGCCAAGCACAGGTCCAGCTAGGTGGCTCAGCAAGGGTGCTTGGCACCAAGACTAATAATGATCAGTGTTCTAACCCAGAACCCACATGGTAGGAGAAAACTGACTCCCAAAGGTTCTCCGATTTCCATGAGTACGCACAAACACACACTGATTTTTTTTTAATTAAAAAAAAAAACTTTAGTGTGGAAACTAAATGAAAACAATGATTTCAGGCCATAAAGTATAAAGACAAAGTAAATGAAATCAGAGAGGTTGAAAATAAACGACTTAGAGATGATATCCAGAAGACACACAGTTAAGAGCTGGTGCTTGAGCTCTGTGGCTAGACTCACTGTCACATTCAGAAACGTGAACTAAAGTGCTGTGGGTTATACCTGTGGTCTCTGAGGAACCAAGAGTAGACAGACCCTTCAGATGGCCCCGGACACCCAGGCAGCAAGCAAACAGAAGGTAACGCCTGCTCCTTTTGAAGTGGAATCCTTTCTTCTTTGGTCTCAGGATTGGGGTGGTGCCAGAAGTTCCTGAGGCGTCATCTCCTCCATTATAAGCAGATAAATGGGGCTTACCAGCCTGGAATCTTATCACAGGAAGTCGTACTACATTCTGGAGCAGTGACTAGAAAGGCCAGATGGGGACTGGTCCAAACCATGACACCTGCTCAACAGCAAGTTCCCACAAAGCACTGGAGTAAACAGAGATGGGAGTCCTGAACAGGAGTGAGCCCAGAGGAAAAGTAGAGGGCTCCAAAAGGGAAAATCTGATGCTAAAGTGGAATTAATGGGTCTAGGAATAATCAGAATTAAGATTCAAAGAAAATTAATAGACACAGAAAATGTCAAAGACCACCTAAATAAGATATTCCTTCAGTAAGGTACTGTACCACCATAAAGAATGAATTAGAACTATACCAGAGGAAATAAGATGTCCTTGAAATGTTGTGAGTGACAGGGCTGTGGAGATGGGTTACTGGATAAGATGCTTGTGAAAGTGAGGGCCCAGGATGATGTCCTCTGAGCCCTTGTCAAAGCTTTTGTGAGAGTGCACATTGATAGGAAGCAGAAAGGGGACTCCCTAAAAGCCCACAAGGTGCTGCTGGCCTGGTCCATGCAGTGGTAAGCAAGAGAACCCCATCTCCAACAAGGTAGAAGGCAAGGATTGTCTGACCTTCACATGCACAGACACACACATGCATGCACACACATGCTAACATCACATGCACTAAAAGACACAGGAAAGAATGTGGAACAATCCTGCATTCTAAAACATAGTTAAAAACAGAATTGTTGAAGATAGCAGAGGGGCAGACAAACAAGCTTGGAAAACCTGCCCTTATAAGCAGGATTTTTTTGCTTTGTAAAATTTATGTGTATAAAAGGAATTATTTTAAATTGGAAAACCTATGCCATATTAAGTGACTAGAAATAGAAAACATGATTATATATAAAATTAAAGTCAAATATGGGTAAAGGCCACAGCAAGAAATAAGAAAAAAGTTGTCAGCATTGAACTTAATTTTCAATGGTTTCTTCATAATATACTTCTGGTCCTGACTGAGCCCAGAGCCGCATGCATGCAATCCTGTCCCTTGGGTTTTTGAGGCAGGGTCTCACCATGTAGCTCAGGTGGGCCTTGAAATTGCCATCTTCTCACTCCAGTGTTCTTAAGCATGGAGACTGCAGTGTGCTCAGTACACCCAGCATGCTGTTTTAGTTGTTGGATAATCACGTGCTCTCTTGTAGCATACGGACTTTAGGAGTTTGGTAGAGTAACATTCAGAAGCCAAGGTACACTCATTTGGAATGCACTTGTTTGGTGATGTTTAATGTCAAAAGGATTGTAATCTCAAACTTGAATCAAGTCTCTCTGATTGGTGACAGGTAGGAAGTCACGGAATAGAAGCAGCTTGGGCTGGTGGCAAAAATGGCCGGGAAGTCATGGACAGATTCTTCCCGCTGGCTTCAGAACTCCTCTCCCCCAGAGGGCTGTTCTACTTAGTTACCATAAAAGAAAACAATCCAGGTAATAAACAGCTTCGTGTTACCTATCTACTTTTCTGACGACACTTCAGTGTAGAAAACTGAAACTTATAAAGTAGCCTGAGCTGTTGAGCAATTTAATCACTAACAGCTTAGCTAGCCAGAAGTTCACTTTTAAGAGGATGTTTATGTGTTTAAAATTGTTGTCTTAATCCCAGCACTCGGGAGGCAGAGACAGGTGATCTCTGTGAGGCCAGCCTGGTCTACAGAATGAGTTCCAGGACATCTCTGTGGGGCTAGCCTGGTCTACAGAACGAGTTCCAGGACAGGCTTCAAAGTTAGAGAAATCCTGTCTCAAAAAGCAAAAACTGTTGTCTTAGGACAGGCAGTTTTCCCTCATTCATAAACTAATACTCAATATCACTTGGCCCTCAGTGTGAGCTCCTTCTCATGGGGCAGTAACAGAAAAAGAGGGTTACTCCAACAACATGTGCACCGTGGGAGACCTTGCAGGCAGGTCACTGTTGTCGTTCACAGGCTTCACAGCTGGATGAGACTTACCCCAGTATTGTGTAGATCTTCCAGACAATAAACACTAAACACTAGCCAGCAGAGATCAAGTTTCCAGTCGAGTACCAGTTGGGCTTCAGCAATATGGTCTGAACGCTCAAGACTGTAGGGTGAACTAGCTTTGGCAGTGGCCTGTAATGTTTGGCGGGGGTGGTCTATGGATCCTTGGACCAACTGATATAAAGACATAACCCATTTGCTGTGTGTGAAGAGGTTATTTGGTACTATTTTCTTAGTTCAGTCTTTTCTTAGTTCAATTTTTCTTAGAAGGGTTTTTCTTTTTAATATGTGTGTCTACCTGAGTGCATGTATGTGCACCATGTGTGTGCAGGAGCCTAAGAACACCAGAAGAAATGATTGGATCCCTTGGAACTATAGTTATACATGGTTGTGAACTATTATGTGAGTTCTGAGAATTCAACCCAGGTCTTCTGAAAGAGCCGTAAGTGCTCTTAACCACAGAGCCATCTTTCCAGCCCTAGGTTTTATTTCCAAAAGAAGTAAACTTGTTTACTTTCTCTGGGCAATGTCAGGATTCACTTTGTTCATATTCTCATTGACCTTTCCAGAAAGGATATATTGGCAGAGATTGGCACCAACCAGCTAAAAATGTGATCACTTGCTATAACAAGGTAAACTAATGATCTTGTGTAGTCTGAAGTGGGCCACCACTACACAATGGCCCTAATCAGAATCCTCAGAACATCTTAATATGTGTCCCACTTCTCTGAAGTCCAAGCTTGAGTTAACAAACATTATTTGGTATACATTGTTTAATCAGAGGAATTTAATATGTTTATCATCTAATTAAATTTATCAGGGGTCATGCATATCACCAAATGATTGGATTGAATTTTACTTTTTGGTTTTATTGTTTTTTATTTTTTCATTTTAGAAGAAATTTTTAAAACACTGAAGACAAAAGGTCTGCAAGGGACCACAGCACTTTGCAGGCAAGCAGGCCAAGAAATCCTGTCAGTCCTCAGGTTCAGCAAGTCCTAGTGCCAAGAGCCACCAGAATGCCCGAGAACTGCCTGAAGCAGAATGCACTCAGCTGGTTCGAGACGGATTCATTCCCTGACCAAGAAAGTTTATCAGGAATGTGTCATAAAGACAAAGATGGAGTCAGGGTGGTCATGACACATACCTTTAATCCGAACACTCAGGAGAGGCAGGGGCTGACGGACTTGAGTTCCAGGCCAGCCAGGACTGTTACACAGAGAAACCCTGTCTCAGGAGGGGCAAAGAAAGAAAGGTGAGAGCTGGATAAATGGCTAAGAGGTTAAGAGTACTGGCTGCTAATGCAGAGGATTGGGGTCCAATTTTCAGCACCCACATGGTGGTTCACAGCCACCCATAACTCCAGTTTCAAGGGATCCTGGCCTTTTCTGACCTTCAGGGTACCAGGCACACATGAGTTATTACATACATAATGCAAAACACGTGTACAAAGAAAACAAAGCTGAAATACAGAAGTTAAGCTCGAGCATTTTGTTTTCAGGGACTCAAGTATGTGGGTATTTCTGTACGCTTGCAAGCAAATGTGTATATTCTATTTATAATTTAATTTTATGTTACATTTATATATGAATCTTTGATTTAGCATTAGCTATAATAGCAAAGTAATATAACCACCCTAAAAGTCCATCAGAAAGGACACTGGTTAAAATAAATCTCAGCGATCCATTCCACTGAACATACAGCCATGAAACGAGTCACTGTGTAGACCTGAACCAGATGGCAGCTGGTTACAACGGAGTGCAAATAGGAAGCTGCAGATGAATTTCATCCTGTATATACTGTTCTGAGAATCCTTCCAAAGCAGTGTATCGATGTGTGTACATGACAAAGGCTTGAGGGTAAACTTCAGGAATAAAGGAACGTTCACTCGTTTATGGTGGCATTTGTTCTACACAATGGTAATATGAAACAATTACAGTGGATTATCATAAACAATATGATAAAAGTATAAATGCAGAGTTTAATAGGTGTGGTTTAACTCTTTGAACAAGGTAACATCATTAATGACTACTACAAGGTATTCATCAGGAAGGTGCCTTTTTCTCTATAGTTATTCATAAAAGCCCACCAGAGGCCATTGATGTCATTCAAAAATCCAGCCATATGTCCTATGGAGGTAAATTTAGATGATAATTTGCAAGGATTTTGGCCACTTTCCCTTTCTAAGATACTTCTTTTAGGGGTGGTGACTGGCACATTTCCTACACTCAGTGAACAAACCTATACCCATATGGATATAGGAACACTGACTAGACTCAGTGAGTTAAATCAATATATACAGATAAAAGGGTTTGTTTGTTTTTCAAGACAGAGTTTCTCTGTTACAGCTTTGGCTGTCATGGAACTTACTCTGTAGACCAGGCTACTAGCCTCAAACTCACAGAGATCCACCTGCCTCTGCCTCCTGAGTGCTGGGATTAAAGTCGTGCACCATCACCTTGCCAGATATAATCTAATCTTCTTTCAAAGATTTTGTGTAAGAGAGAGTATATGCCACACGTGGACCAGTGCCCATGGAATCCAGAAGACAGTGTCAGGTGCTCTAGAACTAGAATTATAGGTGGTTGTAAGCCACCCAACGCAGGTGTAAGGATCAAGCTCTGGTCCTCTCGAAGAGCAGTAATTGCTTTTAACCAGTAAGTCACTCGTCCAGTCCTGTATATATAATTTAAAAAGTAGGGCATGAAGTTGGGAGATGAGGAGGGTGAGGGGTGAATATGATTAGTATACACTGTATACATGCATGAAATTTTCAAATAAAAATGATAGTAATAATCCCCAGTTCATGATAGAGTAACTAGGGCCAGGATAATTGGTGATCAATATTCTCTATTCATAAGATACAGTATCGACCAAGGGCTATCACTTAAAGCAGGAGCAGTTGTAATATTAGCAGAGTCTTACTCCAGAATCCAAAAGGCCGGCAAATGCAGTTTACCATAGGGGCCGCCAGAGGCCCTGTATGGAGTCCCTGCCTTTCCTTACAACCTCAAACACCACTGGATTTGCTGGACCACATGGCAGCCTGGACTTTGAAGAGTAGGTAGGAGGAGCAGGTTGTTGGTGAGACCTCTCAGGTATTAAGGAACACTTGTTCCCAACCTGTGGTCTTACTGCCAATGTGCCGCATTTGGGGAGTGGACAATTAGGTAAAAACCTGTTAGCTTTAGCAAGCTGCCAAATGGATGCTTCTTGACAGTGCCCCCAACCTCTCAGCTACAGTTTCACTGCTGGCAGGCAAAACTAGGCGCCTGCACAAGAGCAGCGCACATTACCATAGCACAGCAATTAGTATCAACACTGGCATGTCTTCACCCTGTGGGGGCGGGGACAGCCGTGTGGGCCCAGCCTGACACATAGCAAATGTCTACAGTGTTAGAGGACAGGAACTCTGTGGAAGCCCTGCCATGTCTTCTTTTGCTGTGCGTTATGTTCACCAGACTGCTATGGAGAGAAGCAGTATCCATGTCTCCAGCTGATGTTGAGAAGGAATGAAATGGGGTAGTGTAATATAACACATGAAAATGCCATAGTTAAGCCCATTACTTCATGTGCTAATTCAGTGAAACTAAGTTGTCTCTTATCCCAAATAACCTACTGAATCTGGGCATCAAAGACACAAATTACAGGACACCTTGGTATTACTCAAAGGAGCCCTTATTTTTAAAGTTCACAGTAAATAAGTCAAAGCTACCAAAGACAGATGAGCACCCTTAATAAGACCTTTTATAAGGGATATCTGAAAAATGGAAAGACAAATTTATACAGACACTGAAAGATTCCATCACAGACACATAACATTTCTTTTATCTCTAATTTGGAGCAGAAAATAATAAAAAACCAGTTGGGTTATAAGACCCATAAGGGAAAATTTGGTGAGGGCAAAAGAGCCACCTGGGAATAACCAAACTTTCGGTGCTGTGATGAGTGCTGTCGACTGGCGCTAACACCACAGTGGATGGGGCACATCTGGGAGGGGCTTCTCTTACCTAAACCACTTTAAATCTGGATCTTTTGAGATGGGAAAATCTGCCTTTAATCTGGGCCACACCTTCTGCTGGCAGCCTATATAAAGGACATGGAGGAAGGAAGCTTTTATTTTTTGCCTGCTTGCTCTTGCTGGCAAGTTCATTCCTTCACTAGCATTAGGGCCTACTGTTGGATTCAGGCACATACTGAAGACCAGCTGAGACATCCAGCCTCTTAAACTCAAACTACTGGACCTTCTGCTGGTAGACAGCCACTGTTGGACCACAGTCCGTAAGCCATTCTAATATACGCATTCATTCTAGGTTGTGTTCCTCTAGGGAACCCTAACTAGTAAAAACATGAAGACAAAAAATTTGGCTGAATCAAAATGGAAAGGAATGATAATTAAGGGGAAAATATTAAAATGTAAATAAATGTAAAATTAATACCATGTTAAAGACATGCTTGACTAGATAGTAAAGCATTATGTGACTAGCTTAAAAATACAAGTAACCTAATAGAAATATAAACACAAATTGTGGACGTTTGTAAAATAATGACCAGCAAGCAAGAATGAATGAAGGTCTCTCCATAGTTAGGAAAATATGAATCATAACGAAGATGATGGGAGATCACAGTTATACAATACTTGCTAGCTCGCATTCTCCAACTAGAAGCCAGACAATTTCATTAAGACTAAGCGAGAGTGACAAGTACAAACTAGAACCCTTACTGTCCTGTGAGATGGGCCAACATGTAGCCAAGTTAAAGAGCAATGTGACATCACATAAACCAACAGCTCATACTTCCTGTCACCCGGAATTCACTGTAGCTCACGCCTCCAGAGCACCTACCACATTTGCTGAGAAAGACAATAAAGAGCACATCCTACAACATTGGCTCAAAGGAGCAGAAATTGCCAAAATAGCTCCTAGGAGGACTGGCAGGTGATGCTAAATAGCTGTCAGGTGAAGAAGCATGCTGCAGACGATGACACAGCAGGAAAGGACCTGAAGCTTAAAGCAAAAAAAATGCTACATATCATTTATGGATACAACCATAGCATAAACTATGAACCCTCCAACAAGAAGGAAATGTACAAACTTCAGAACAGTAAATTGTCTCTGAAGAAGGAAGAATTGGTCAGAGAATACAAGAGAAATATTTTATTTATTTAAAAAGAATCAAATATGGCAAAATAGTATGGGAAGAGTACAAGGATTTATATTAATTACTATTTTCTGTATATTTGAAGTATCTTGTAATTTGAAAGAATTTAATAACAATAATCAAATAACAATTATTCACACCATAAAAACTTGCCATGTGTTAACATTTAAACCACAGAAATGTCTATACATGAGAAAAATAAGAAAAATAAATTTTAATAATTGCTATTTAGTTTGGGGTTTTAAATAAATTTGAAGTGGGGCTTTGATACTTAGGCAATTTTAAGATCTTGTCATGCTAAAACTTTCAAGGCTGGTATCCTGTCTGTGAGTGTCATCACAGCTAAAGGAGAGAAACCTGAGTGTGGAAATCTGGGTTTCAGTCTTGCTTCTGGAAAGCTTCCTTTAGTGTAGGGGCAGTGCTGAGCTGGTAACTCTCCACACAAATCGTACAGGATGTATTCAGAGTCCCGAGTATGAAGAGTTCCTCCGGCCTAACCTGCTGCCCTGTCTCTCTTCTACTTGAACTTTGGGTCAGAAGTCAAGAAGAACCAATACTGGAAGGGTTATAAAGAAAATTTTATTATAAAGCCACTTTAAAAAGAAAGAATGGTTTTCACAGGGCTGTTACACAATCCTTGAGATTCTTGTCGGAGGCAGACGTAGAAAGAGAATGTTTGAAGGGTTAAGAAGAGGTAGTAGATTTTGATATCTACACTTCACTCTGTCTCCAAACCTCAAGACTGTAAGATGATAAATACTACACAGAAAAAAATCAGGAGACAGACAACCCAATGCGGCATCTGTAGCCCACAGTTCTCACTCTGGACTGCAATCCTGACCAAATTCATACTATTTCAATAACAGTCATGTTGACCAATTGATGGTAAGTAGTAATTTTATTTGACACGAGTTGCACCCTTCTAATTAAACATTTGCAGAGATGAACTGACCTTTTAGGTGTCCTAAGTGCTAGATACGAAATGGAAGACTGTGATAAAATTATTCTAAGATCTGAACTTCCATACTTCATACTTTGGATGCAGGTTTTAAAGGCAACGGTACTGTAGCCAAGGCAGTTTTTTACTTGTTTACACTTCAATTCACTAAGACTTCATTTCATCAGGCTTGGTGGCACACACCTTTAATCCCAGAGTTTGGGAGGCATAGGCAGGCAGATCTCTGAGTTCCAGGCCTGCCCAGGGTGAACTCCTGTCTCAAAACAAAACAAAAAACTAAAGACTTAATTTTATTTAGTACTAAATCCTTCCTTTCTTATGGTTTTAAATAATTAGTCCCCAAATTCCTGATTTGGTGTAATGATGGCCAGTAAGGATAGCGAAATTTGCTACAAAATTTAAAGTCTCCTTCAGTATTTGGAAATACTGGTTTTTGCAGATATCATGCTTTAGTAAGCGTACTTATCTGTTCCTTTATTGATATTCAGCTACCATTTTACTTCACAAATAATCAAATAGCTGCTTACCTCAAATTCCTACTCTCTGGAGACTTACTAACAACTCCACTCACAAATTTACAATTCAAATCTCATTAACATATGGAAATAATCCTTTCACAAACAAAAGGTCAATGTCATGGATATAATTTATAAATTTCATAATTCTTTATAGAGCTCCTTAGAGTTCAGTTCATTCTTCCGTGTGAGATTTCAAAGCATTCTTCAAACAGCTCTGGATATGGATGTAAATAGCTTAGTGTCACTTTATCATTAATAAGTATGAAAATCAGTAACTTTTAATTTTTTCCATCATCACTAACAAACAAATCTTAAGTTTTATCTATGGATGTAAAACAGCTCTCAATTCCTTTACACTTGGACTGTTCTACAACACAGATCAACAAACTTGATGATTTATAAGTTATAATATAGCTAATGCTTTCACAAATTTCAGTTCTATAATTTAGGTATTTTTGAGAAGAGATATATTTTTAAATATACAAAGAGACTAAACCATTAATATAAATATTTTCTCTCAAATATGTAATGTTCTCTTGTAAAAGAAAAAGGTTTCAAAAGATTTACAAAGCAATCTCGAAAGAAGTGAGCCTGATTTTAGGACATATGAGCAGAGATGGCAATTGTGTTATGCTCACTGGCTTCTTCAAGTCAGTACTTCAAGATGGAGCCAAATCCAGGGCCTCTGGCTTCACCTATTGCAGGGACAACTTACAATTTAAAAAACCTCAGAAAAAGGTCTCACGACAGAGTGGACAAGTAGATTTGTTGCTAGATGTAAACCATTTGTACTGAAAAAAAAAGATTTTAATATTAGGATAAAATTTGAAAGCTTTTATATATGGTAACCTGTAAATGTAAAATGAAAACGGGAACATATTAAGAATGGACATAACTTTCTGGAGGCTACACTAGGACCTTTGGCTCATAAACTTAGGCTCATGCATAAAACTAAGCTAGAAGGAAGATCTCGGAAGAAATGGCTCAATCGCTGTGCTTCAGTATGTTTACAAAGGATTAAAAGGCTCTGATGATGGCGATCAGAGTCAAGTCTGGAACCTCCTCACTTGGTCTAGAGCTCACTGAATGCTAAGAGATCTATGGGAACACCCACTCATTAAGGAGGTTCCACCTCAGCAAATCACACATAATCTTTTACAGACTTTGAAAATTCACTTCTTAATGTCTCCTTCCTCACGCAGACAGGATGTGCAGTGACCAGGGCGTGAGGTCAGAGAACAGCTCTGCTCAGCTTGGCTCTCTCCAGGTGCCTTTCCTTCCTGCTCTACTCACTGCCTTCCAAATAAAGACCACACGATACACGGCACAAGAAATACAACAACTTTCTCTTTGCCTTACCAAGCAAGCTGAGTGGAACTTTTTCTTGCATGTTCTGCAGGCTTTTTTGGGGAGAGAGTAGTTGAAACCATGAATGACTGAGAAGCAGATCATACAGTCTTCAACACCCTCAAAACGCTTGTCCACATTGTTCTTCCACAGTGCTAAACCTTCCATAATGCTTCCGTTCTGTCAGTGAGGAGGAAGGAGAGTGACCACACATGGGAAGCCTCCAAAGGTTACTATATTCAACCCCATAAATTTCAAAGCTGAAATTAATTCTGAAAGAAGATAATCTGGTTGGTTATAGTATGTCCTAACTTTCCTAAATAATCTCTGAATTTTTAGGGAAAAAATTAATTTTTCACAAAAGTTTAAGTGAGACTCAGGCAGGGGCACAGAAGGGGGAGTTTGGAAGTGGGTGAAGCGAAGCTAAGAGAGTATGAGAAACACTTATGGAAACCATACCTTGTAAAATCATTTAAAAATATGTTTACATAAATATGTACCTTATTTATGCTTTCTATTAATCTCTGAGAATTTCACACAATGTATTTTGAACATATCAGCTCCTCCCCAGCCTCCACCTATCTACCTGTGGTACGGAGGAGAGGGCCGCTTCCCGCTGCCTGACTGGCTTAGACCCGGGCTGGCGGGCTGTTTGTCATCCAGGCCACCCAGCTAGCTTATGCCAATAATCACATGGAAATCTGTATTAATTAGATTATTGCCTGGTCCATTAGCTCTAGCCTCTTACTGCCTAACTCTCACATCTTGATTCAACCATTTCTAATAATCTATATGTCACCACGAGGCCGTGGCTTACCAGGAAAGATTCAGCATGTCTGACCTAGCAGCTGGTTCCATGGCAGCTCTCCCTGCCTGCTTTCCTCCTCCCAGAATCTGTTCTGTCTTCCCGCCTACCTGAGTTCACCCTATCAACTAGGCCAAGGCAGTCTTTTTATTTAACCAATGAAAGTAACACAGAGACAGAAGACCCTCCTACACCACCTACCCCTACCCAAACTTTGTATTCTCTTTAAAAAAAAAGTAATTTAAAAAAATTTAATGTAACGCTACCTTTACATGAATGCTTTATTAGCAAGGTCCCAGAGGCCCCCAAACAACAAAGGCTATTACCATTGCCCATGCTGCCCACCAGAACGAGATAAGAACATAACGCACTTTAGTTGTAGAACATAGAGAAATCAAGCTAGAACTGACCTGAACACTTCCTCCCTATTTCACGGTGCCAGAAGTGTCGTACAGGCCACTGAGGGAGGAAGGACATCAACTGTCTTCCAGCACAGGCGAGATGTGCCTGTCTGCTGGTGCAGTAGTGCCAAGACTGCTGTGGGGTAACAACAGCTTTCCCCTTGGCTCTGTGGCCTGCTCCACGGGGGGGAATTCAAATCCTGTTGCGTAAACCTGATCAAAAGTCCACAGCCCTATTTTATTTTGCTAAATGACAAGCATGTTTTTAAACTTGCTTCTAAAACACTTAGTTTCAAGCCCACAGATAAGTAAGTGATGTTCTTTCTCAAGTGGGCAGCAATATAGACTCACAGCTGGTCAAATGCTGAGAGAATAAATGACATTTGACTGCTAAACCCTAAGTGAGGCATCTGCATCAACCACTCAGAGCTTAGGGGACATCCTGGAAGAGGAGCAGAACGTCTGTAAGCACCAGAGGATATGAGGCATGCTGTCCTCTGTGGACAGGACCTGGCTCCTGCACTTAAGAACTCATGGCACCTAGGGCAACCTGCACAAGGTCAAGCCAACAAGATCAGCAAGTGCAGCAGGTAGCGCTAAGTGGACTGACTCAGTGCGGGGATGGACGGCTATGACATAAAAGAGATGAGAGGAGGCAACGTGAGGGTGGGTGTGCTCAACATACAGTGAAAAAACAGAAGGTGGTCTTTAAAAACATAGAAAAAGACATTAAAGCTTTCTGAACCAATACTCTAAGTGTTACGCTCTTCTCTAGTGAAATGAAGTCGTTGAGAATAGCTTTTCTAATTTTCAATTGACAGTGATGACATCTAGCCTCAATTTACACAACGGAATGCAAAATTGCTTTAAAATAACTTCCTTTACTGTAAAGTACTTAATATATGCATGCATGTATGTATATACACACACACTTTACAACATACACACAAAACTTGAGATTTATATTAGTTTAAAGCTCAAAGGAAAGTTTAAATGCAGGATAAAAGCAACTGTGAAAACAGTCATCAACCTAGTCCCTCTTAAAACAGTCCCTCAATTTCTTTAATTCCAAATGTTGTTGTACATCTTTTGCAATGTCAGTGGAATAAAGCCCATCCCTGCCAAACAACAGAAAATTAATAACAGAGCTTTGAACATTAAAGCAGAGATGGCAGCTTCGGGTCACTTAAGAATGTATTTGTGCCAGGCGGTGGTGGCACACACCTATAATCTCAGAACTTGGAAGATAGAGGCAGGAGGAGCTCTGGGATTGAGGCCAGCCTGATCTACAGGACGAGCTCCAGGACAGGCTCCAACGCTGCAAAGAAACCCTGTCTCGAAAAACCAAAATGGAAACAACAACAAAAAGTATTTGTGTTTAGCCAAGAACTTTTAATTTCTACATTAAGCAGAGAGATTATACTTTGTGTTCAGCTGCTCCTCAAACAGATCGTCTCTCTAATCGGAAAGGCAAACGTAAGCAAAAACGTACCTGGTGCGTGAGGTACGTGCTTAGCTGCAGCATCCAGTTGCGCCACTGCTGCACAGCCACCCCAATTCTTTTCCCACTTTCCACTGTTATCGAACCCAATGGATAATTGGAGGGCAGCTGTATTATGAGTTCGATGACTATGTCTTCGATGGTGTATGTAGCCATCACTTCTCGAGTAGTAGCTCGTGCTTTAACCTACAATGCAAGAAAGGTATTTCTTCTTTGCCAAATAGCTTCCTGTTATTCAAAAATCAAAACACTTTGATAGATCAACTAACAGCTGAAGACTCCCTAGGAGAATAAAAGAGACAAACACATGATTTATCTGATACCAGGCATTTAAAAAGTAAGTTGAAGAGCCTGGTATGTGGCAGAGTGTGATGGTTCTTGCCTTTAATCCCAGCACTCTGAAGGCAGAGGCGGATAGATGTCTGTGATCTAGACTCATCTACATCATGTGTTTCTGCTTAGCCAAGGCTACAAGTGAGACTCTATCTCAAAAAAATAAGATTTTACACGCTTTAGTGTCTCTTTATGACATTTATAGTTTGTCTTACAATTGCTGATAAAAAGTACCTAAGTGTCAACTGGATGCTACTGTCTTTCTTGACACAAAGGAATCAGAAAACAAGGTAGATAATTTATATAAATTCTGAATCAAAGGTTACAATTTGTGATGACATGGGAGGCAGAGGCAGGTGAATCTCTGTGAGTTCAAGGACAACCTGGTCTACACAATGAGTGCCAGAACAACCAAAGTTACACAGAAACCTAGTCTCAAAAAACAAAAATTAAAAATAAAAGAAATAGAGTTTAAAATAAAGGCACATAAAGATGGAAAATACACAGAGAATCTGGATACTGTGTATATTGTGTTGTCTTTGAATTGATGGCTGAGGAAGGAGCAAAAGCTGCTAAAAAACATTTGATTATAAATACTGCTGGATTAATCCAAGATAGGTATTTTGAAAATGCCTTGACTTCAAAATTGAAGTCAAATATAGTTTACTTTGGAGAAAAGGTTTTTGCTTTTGTTTCCACAGGAAATGAGAGGCTGTGGATTCATTCTGGGTTAA
>LOEQ01006481.1:101930-115577 GCA_001685075.1 Bramus lutescens | reverse complement strand
AAAACAAAAAAAAAAACACCAAAACAAACCTCATACAGAAATACAGAATACTAAACTTCAAAAACATAAAATTCTTTACAACCTCATCCATAACATAAGATCCAGCAATCTGTCCTATTATATAAATTTGGAAAATCCTGCATTTCAGTACACGCACACGCATAGGTAAGATTTCCATTCGGGATTATCTTCCATAGCTCCGGGAACTTTGGTACAACTTGATCTTATCAAAGCTCTAAGAAAGATACACACGTGTAGACCACTGACCTCTAATACTCAGCTGAAGTTCCTCAGTGAAGAATGTTTTGGGGTCCTTATTTGATACCTCAATAGCTGTCTCTCCATAAGTAGGATTTTCTGGCATAAGTCTGAACAGATGATAGAGTAATTTATTCAAACTCTTTGTTTTCCTAAGGTACATTGAATACAGAGCACGAAGCTGGTGGGAAGCAAAGAATGTATTAGTAAAGTCAACTAAGCCAAGACAAAAGACACTCTACCAGATTACTGTGTTCCATGAGCTGCATCTCAACATGGAGCTCTATTTGTGCTGCAGGGCAGAGGCAGAGCAGGACCATGCACTGAAACGGAAGTCTCATCCCCGGCCAACAAAACAGAGAGAGTGCTGGGGGCTCCACTGCAGGGGCCTCCTACAAAGGATACGCACATCTTTATTTCCAAAGACAACACGACATGGCACTGCATGTTTCCTCATAAACCAGGAGTGTCATTATTAGATATATGTTTCTAATATTTTTCTCAAATCATTTTCCCATCCTTACAGCCAAACTGTTTTGTAGTCTCTATTTGAGCCAAGAATGTGTAGTTGCTATTCCCCACCGATGACTAACTCACACCCTCCTACACATTTCTTCCACACCACAGTCTTTAATCTTGCAAATTCCTGAGTAAAACTAATCTCATTTTCAAGATTAACTTTATATCAAATATTATAGCATTCTTTTAGAACAGAACACACAGATGAGTAACCCAAAATGTCTTTAATTGTTTACCACCAAACAGAAAATTCTATATTAAAATATGGATTTATAGTCCCTCTTAAAATTAGGAAAATCTGGCACCCTGGGAGCACCCCAGAACTCTGTGTGATACTCGTGTTTCATAACTACTTGTCTCTCAATAACTCAGCCTGCACTTCCCACATCTTCACTGCTCTGGTCTCTGCAACAGTTCCATCGGGACTCCTTTCTTTGTGCCACACAGCTCACACCAAAAGCTCTAAGATCTGGAGCTGGTTCTGTAGGCATGCTGACAAAACACCTTCACAATGAAGACATCTAGACACAGAACTAGTGTGAGAGGTCCTTCTGTCTATGTGTTGCTTTTATTGGTTAATGAATAAAGAAGCTACTTTCGGCCAATGACTTAATAGAACATAGCCAGGCTGGAAGAGATATAGAGAGAGAGCAGGCGGAGCCAGCGAGACTCCATGAAGCCACCAGAGAAAGATGCAAACCACCAGCCAGAACTTTGCCAGTAGGCTACGAGCCTCATGGCGAAATATAAAATAATAGAAATTATTATCTTTTTAATAATTTAAGATATAAGAGTAAACTAGCAATGTGTTTAAGCTATTGACCAAACAGTACTGCAAATAATATGGTTTCTGTGTGATTATTTCAAGTCAGGGTAGCCAGGAACAAACAAGCGACCTCCTACTACAGAGTATTCAAGCTTTACACCACCCAATATGCCAGCACAGGCATTAACATGCTGAGGGAATTTGGCACATGACTTGTGGTAAGTACCTCTGGTGAAAATTAATCAGGAGAGAGCAATCAGATGAACTCAAATTGTGCAACACAAAAACAAAGAGTTAATTGCTTGTGTAAAGCATCCTGATGTCAATGCCACATTTTCAAGTAATAAACAGATAAAAGTAAATACAGAGATCAACGAGATGGCTCACTTTGACAAGCCACACAAGCTGACATCCTAAGTGCATTCCCTTCCTGTGTGCTCCATGGTTGATTCCAACACTGCATTAAAAACTGCAGGTGTCAGCCAGGTGGTGGTGGCACACACCTATAAATCCCAGAACTTGAGAAGTAGAGGCAAATGGATGAGAAGTTCAAGGACATCCTAGACTACTTCATGAAATTGAGACCAGCCTTGGCTACATGGAACTGTCTCAAAATACAAATATCAAGGTACAGTTGGTTATTATCTCCCCCACCTCTGGCTCTTTTGCTCCTTACTCTTTGGGGGCAGGGGTACCACCCAGCTCCGAAATAAATCACACAGAGGCTTATTATTATTCATAAATGGCTGGCCTTAGCTTGGCTTGTTTCTAGCCAATTTTTTCTTAAATTATCCCATCTACCTTTTGCCTCTGGGCTCTTCCCTTTCTTACGTTTATAATCTTACTTTCACTCTTGCTTCATGGCTGTGTCTGGGTGGCTGGCCACTAGAGTCCTTTCCTGGTTCTCTTATTCCTTGATTTCTTCTTCCCAGATTTATTCTCTCTGCCTGCCAACCCCGCCTACCTTGCTCCTGCCTACCTATTGGCTGTTCAAGATCTTTATTAAACAATAAGACATTTTAGGCAGTCAAAGAATCAAAGTTTCACAGAGTTAAACAAAAGCAACCAACATAAAAGAATGCAACATATCTTTGCATCATTCAAACAAATGTTCCACAGCATAAATAAATGTAAATAATATCTTAAAATAATATTCCACAACAACAGAGGGTTACAGAAACAGCTCGATGGTTAAAAGTGTGTGCAGCTCCTCCAGAGGACCTTAGTTTGGTTCCTAGCACCATGTCAGGCAGCTCATGACTGCCTGTAACTCTAGTTCCAGAGGCTCTGGGCACCCACCGCTCACTACCACTACATATATACATAATCAGAAATTAAGTAAAGCCTTTAAGAAAACCCAGATAAAAATTCCATCTCTATGGGTGTGATTTTTGTGTATTATTGTTGTAACAGTTTGAAAGCCCAGATGTCATGCTGGCATATCTCTGTCACCCCAGCACTTGGGAAGGTAAGGCAGAAATACTGTCATACTGCCACAAGCTGAAACTAGCCTGGGCTAAACAGGAAGTAACAAGTCAGTCTGGTCTGACTCCTAAGTTCAGACCACCTGCTGCTCTTGCAGATGCAGGGCAGCTCACAGCCTCCAGTCCCTCCAGTTACACAAGACCTGACATTCTATACCCTCTTCTGGCCTCTGAAGGTGTCCACACTTACAAGCTCATACCAACACACAAACATACAGAAATCAACATGTTTAAAACATTGGATAGAAGTTCATGTACTGAAAGGATTAATACTGTGAAAATGGCCATCCTGTTAAAAGCAGTCCACAGATTCAACACAATCCCCATCAAAATTCTAACACAATCCCAGAAACTGAAATCAAGATCTTCAACTTCATGTTGAAAAACAAACAAACAAAAACTGAGAATAGCTAAAGCCATCCCGAATAATAAAAGAACTGTTGGACAAATCACCATCCCAGAGTTCAAGTTGTATCATAGAGCTATTGTAATACAAACAGCACATAAAAATAGATATGTCTATCAGTGGAATGGAATTGAAGATCCAGAAAACACTCTACATACCTATGGAAAACGATTTTTAATAAAGCAGCCAAAAGTACACACTGGAAGGAAAAAAAATAGCTTCTTCAACAGTCCTGGTCAACCTGATATCTGCATGTAGAATGAATATCTATCAAAATGCAAAAAACTCAATCAACTCCAAACGGACCAAAGACCTTGACAGAAGACCAGATATGCTTAATCTGATAAAAGAGTAAGTAGGGAGCCAGGCAGCAGTGGCACGCACCTTTAGTCCCAGCATTGGGGAGACAGAGGCAGGTAGATCTCTGTGAGTTCAAGGTCAGCCTGGTCTACAAAGCACAGAGAGTCAGGGCAACACACAGAGAAACCCTGTCTCAAAAAAAAAAAAAAAGAGAAAGAAGAGAGAGAAAAAATAAAATAATGGTTTTGAATTTATTGACACAGGAAAGGGCTTTTTGAACAGTACACTAATAGCACAGGCTCTTAGATCAACAATTCATAAATGCATGCAGGATGTTGTGGGATAGCAGGAGAGAGTAGGTGGACTTCTGAGAAGAGAAACACAGAGGATGAATCTAGATACATGGGAGACACCAGAGAGACATGGAGGAAACTGGACATACATAATAATAGAAGAGAGGTAAAAAGACACATGGCAGAACATAGATAAATAGAAATAGGTTGATTTAAGTTATAAGAGCTGGCTGGGAACAAGACTAAGCTAAAGGCCTAGCTTTCATAATTAAGTTTGTCATTGTTTGGGAACTGATGGTCCAAGAACATCTGATGAGAGGACCTATTACATGGAACCTCATGAAGCTAAAAAGTTTCTGCACGGCAAATAACACAATCAGGCAAAGCGGCAGAATGGGAAAAAAATCTTTACCAATCTTTACCATCTGATAAAGGGTTAGTATCTAGAATATACTTTACAAAACAAAAGGACATCAAGAAACAACCCAGTTTTAAAATGGGGTATGGAACTAAACAGGAGTCCTCAAAAGATGAAATACAAACAGCTGAGAGACACTTAAAGAAATGTTCAGTATCCTTAGCCATCAGGGAAATGCAAATTAGAACTATTCTGAGATGTCCATCTTACCCATAGTCAGAATGGCTAAGGTCAATAAAATAACAGATGCCAGTGAGGATGCAGGGGAAGAATACTTATTTGTTGCTGGTGGGAGTGCAAACTTGTACAGCCTCTACAGAAAGCAGTGTGGAGGTTTCTCAAAACGCTGAAAATTGATCTACCATTTGATCCAGCTACCCCACTGTAGGGCATACCCACATCTTACTACAGAGACATTTGGTCATCTATGTTCATTGCTGCTCCATTCATAATAATCAGAAATTGGAAACAGCCTAGACGTCCATCAAATGATGAAAGCATAAAGAAAATGTGGGCGTACTTTCCCAGTGGAATATTATTTAGCTGAAGTTTACAGGTAAATGATGGAGTCAGAAACAAGTATCCTGAGTGAGTGACTCAGATCCAAAAAGGCAAATATTGTATGCTTTCTATTGTATGTGAACATTAACTTTTAAGCTTCAGATATGTGTGTTTCAATACAAATAAGCCAAAGCTATGCAGCTAATAAGTGACCAAGGAAGATCTCCCAAGGAAGAGAAAATAAATAGAATATAGTGTTATAGAGAGATAAAGACAAGACTAGAATAGGAGGATTATGGGGGGAGAGAAGTATAAAGAAATAAATATGGAGAAAGCACTACCAGCCCTTTTGAAAAGTGATATGGAAAACTACTATTATAGAAGATTCCTAAAGCATATACATATATAATAGGAATTTGAATGGAGTAGTTACCATATAAATGGGGAGAGAATTGGCCCAACCAGACATTATATATGCCAAGAAAAACCTCCAGTGGCAGGAATCGGTCACATTTTCTTGAGTCAAAGGGGTCCCACAGACCCTCTCAAACAGTATAAGCTATTTCCACAACCTGATGGTAAGGCCCCATCGTTGAAGATATGACTTCAGTCAACAAACATGGAGGAATGGAGTCAGTGGCCAACCAGAAGTTTCCTCCTACTGCATAGTGCCCATGGCCCTAGACCTACAACAGCAGCCTGCTTCCATGACATACTATATGATAGTGCCAAATTTTAATGGGAGTAAACAAACTTTTTTTATTATTATTATTTAAAGCCTACTCCCTAAGATAGAACTGCCTGACACTGCCAAAGTGGCCAAGAACATAAAACTAGATAGGTCATGGGCAGGACCAGGAAAAAGCCACTTTTATTCTGCTGAAGGAACATAACAATAAAATGACTCCTAATGACATAGTGCTATAATATTAGATCAGTGTATCACTCAGCCCCCATCAGAGAAGCTTCTTCCTTGTAGTAGATGGTAATTAACAAAGAGATCTACCACTGGGCAATGTGCAGAGTGAGAAACTTCGGGGAACTCAGCCCTAAATGGGATGTCTTTATCAAACACCTCCACTCAAGGCTCAGGCACGTATGTGAAGAGGCAGCAGGAAGACAGTGAGAGCCAGAGGTGACAGATGACTCAAAGCAAACAGAGTCATCCAGGCATAGCAGGACCGACACACGTATGAATTCCCAGACACTGTGACAGTACACACAAGGTCTACACAGGTTCAAACCAAAGCCCAGCTCAGAAAAGGGGAAATGGATACAAGAAGCCATTTGTGATTGATACCTGCAGGGAGAGTAAAGTCAGTCCTCTCCAGTGGAGAGTCACTGTGTATATCTGCTACACTTCAGGGCAGGCCACACAAGACAGACTCCAGGGTTTCTGGGAGGGGGGATGGGGGAGAAGGGGGGAGAGTAGGGAAGGAAGAAGGGAAGGTATGGGAACAGTTGTGGAAGGGAAAAGAATATGATTAAAATATATTGTCTGTAAATTTTTTATTTTGGCTTTTCGAAACAGGGTTTCTCTATGTTACAGTCCTGGCTGTCCTGGAACTCACGCTGTTGACCAGGCTGGCCTTGAACTCACTGCCTCTGCCTCTTGAGTGCTGGGATTAAAGGTATGTACAACAACTGCCGGGCACCTGTACATTTTTTAAAAAATAACTGATTTATTTTATTTCATGTGTACTGGTGTATTGTCTGCATGTATGTCTATGTGAGGGTCTCAGGTCCTCTGGAACTGGAATGACAGACAGTTGTAAGCTGCCATGAGGTGCCAGGAATTGAATCCTGGTCCTCTGAAAGAGTAGTCAGTGCTCTTAACCACTGAGCCATCTCTCCAACTCAACTTGTAAAATAAAAAAAAAAAATAGAAAAGGAAGTTTATCAATCATATCAATGACCAAAATAAAAACAGGAATATGACCCAGAAAATCCCCTTTTGGGGTTGATGTAAGCAAAATGAAAACTGACCTTCACAAAAAGACATAAACAAGTCACTTAAAACAATATTTAACAACAGCCCGAAGTGGCAATATCCTAAATGCTTATCAACAGAAGAACAAAATGTGGTACCACACACAGCAGAATACTCTCCAGCCAGACATGGTGGTCCACATGAATTCAAGCCTGGCTACACAGGGAACCAACCCAGGCAACTTAATGAGATGTGCTATGGAGCCCCTGGGGGAGGAAGAGGCTGGGGAATGACTGCTAGGAGCCACAGTATGGACTGGGTATGGACTGGGTGCTAAGCTCTGAGGATAACAGCAGCTTCCCAACTGCAACTAATCTAGCACATGAAGTTTGTACTCCACACAGGGGAATGTCACTATAAAGCTACGAAACGTGTACGGGAATGGGCCATGGCACCCCATGAATCTGTAAATGTTATGTTTTGGTGCATCTGTTAAAATAACATACTTCTAACAACTGGGGTAAAATGTGCATGGGGTTGTTTCCACTTCAGTCCAATGTGCTAAGGGTTTTTTGAGAAGGTAAGATAATCCATGATTTGAAGCCCATTTATATTTTTTTAAACATTCTCGATTCATTTCAGAATTCGGCTCATTAGAATAATGTATTGTGTCATTCTGACTATTCCCATTTCAGGCTCAATAGGAAACGCTGCTCATGCACAGGACCATGGGTCTGCACCAGATAGGGTCCTAGAGCTAGAAGTTGGCGTGCGCGCACACACACACGCACAAACACACACACTAACCCAGAAGCTATTTCCAATTGATAACCACTTGCAAATGAAAAAAAAAAATAGTTTTCTCTAAGAAAATCCCACCGAGGAAACAAACTGCTCTTAAGGGCAGGTCCCATGACAGCAGCAGATGGACAACAGAAATGAACTCCATGGCATCTCTGGAAGGTTTTTGTTTCTTTTTTGTCTCATAATGTTAAGTCAGGGCACTGTGTTGTTGCTGTTTGTTTTTTGCTTTTTTTTATTTTTCTACTTTGCAGGTCCTTTGTGTATATATTATAGGTTCCAGTTTTCAGATTTTACTGGGATTCCTGCGTGTGTAAATATCTGTACATGTTTCTTGGTCTTTTTTCCCCTCTGGCCTTTTCTTGCTTGCTTTGTCCTATTCTAATTTGGCTTTGATCTGTCTTAGTTTATTTATCATTCCTTCGATGCCTGTTTGTTTTCTAAGGAAAAACAGAAAGGTGTGGATCGGATGGGAGGGGAGACTATAATCAGCATATATTATAAAAAATTATTTAAGAAAAAAATACTGCTGCTGCTGGGCCCCTTTAATCCCAGCATTTTCAAGAAGAGGCAGGCGGCTCTTGTGAGTTCCAAGCCACAGCTGCACAGAAGACCTTGTCTTAAGAAAAAGCTTCTGTGCATTCTTTTTGAGTTCCTGCCTCTACCTTGAAATCAAAGTTGTGCCTCAGGACCACTTTCCAGGTATAGGACAAGTGGTGACTTTAAGGTGACAGATTTCACCAGGAGGTGGTGCTGGCAGCGGCAGCGCACGCCTTTGATCCTAGCGCTCAGGAGGCAGAGGCAGGTGGATTTCTGAGTTCAAGGCCAGCCTGGTCTACAGGCCGAGTTCCAGGACAGTCAGGACTGTTAATAGAAAAACCTTGTCTCAAAAAAACAAACAAGCAAAAAAATGGACAAACTTGGCCAGGCTGAAATGGTGCATTTTTAATCCCAGCAGGTAGAGACAGGCGAAATCCCTGAGTATTCTAGGACAGCCTGGTCTACAAAACGAGTTCCAGGACAGCAAAGACTATACAGAGAAGCCCTGTCTCAAAAACCAAAACAAAACAAAAACAAAAAGACAAAAAAAGTATGCAAACTAACATATTTGTACTAAGGCATGGGCATAAACAACAAAGTATAATTTAAGAATTTGGAAAAGAATGTTAAAAGCAGTTACGTACACTTTAAACAAGAAGTGCTCAGCTGAGTATTTTGTGCTGACGCTAACAGAAGACACCAAGGCTGATTAAACCAGTCTGACATTGAAATGAAAGTGAACACCTTTAATCCCAGCACTCAGGGGCCTGAGGCAGGATAAAGATCACGGCTCAAAACTGACAAAAAGAGGGGCTTTTGTTGTCTGTTTATTCTTAGATAAAGTGTGAGTGTTCCTAAAGAAATAAAAGGTAAAATTGTACAGGATAGCACACACCTATAATGCTAGATAGACTTGGAGAGGCTGAGGCAGCAGATCTGAGTTGAAGTCCAGTCTGAATTACACAATGAGACTCTACCTGGAAAATGAAAGAATGAAAGAGGAGGATAGAGACAGAGAAGCAGGAAAAGGAGGGGTGAAAGAATTCCATCTCTCTTCTGAAATGCGAACTAACAGCGACATCTAGTGGCCGATGCCGTAACTGAATATTATCAGGCTATTTTCACTGGATTCAAGTTTGGACAGAGGCCATACAGCTCATGACACTGAGTAGTCTTTCGAAGCCTGTGGTTTTCAGTGATGTAGCAAGTGAATCTCTATAGCAAGATGGTGGTTTCCAGGCTGGGAGGTGGTGGTGCACACTTTAATCCCAGCACTCAGGAGGCAGTGGTGGACAGATCTTTGAATTCAAGGCCAGCCTGGTCTATAGAGTGAGTTCTAAGACAGCCTGAGCTACAAAGAGAAACCCTGTCTTGAAAAACAAACAAACGAGATGGTGGCTTCTAGAACTGCAAGACCTAATTTTAGAGAATTCCAATTCTCTAAAATCACTGTTAGTACAGAGTCAAATCATAAAAGGATCTTTCCCTGAAGTATAGAAATTAGCTGTTAGGAGAAAAAAATGGTCCATGCCCATTTCCAAGATTCACTCTGGGGAAAAAAACAGCATGCCTTTGGAAGAGTAAGAAAGTAGCAACAGGGGGGCTGAAAGATGGCTCAGGGGTTAAGAGCACTGACTGCTCTTCTGAAGGACCCAGATTCAATTCCCAGCACCCACATGGCAGCTGACAGCTGCCTGTAACTCCAGTTCCAGGGAATCCAACACCCTTACATATATACAGGTCTGCTGATGTAGGCAAAACACCAACGCACATAAAATAAAAATAAATAATTTTTAAAAAAGTAGCAACAATTTTGACCACAGGTATATGGCCCTGGCTGGACAGGGTTTGATTAAAATGTAGGGCATCCCCACTTTGAGTCAAAAAGATAGGAAGGTTCTTTGAGAAACACATGTCAGCACAACAGTCCAAAGTTGTCACGTGGTTTATTTCATAGCACCCCACCACTGTAAAGATGTCCTGGTTCTATTTACCTGAGACGAAGCAGCTTTGAAGAAAGTAAGTATTAGTTTCCACGTAAGGAGGTATCCCAGAACATAGCAGAAATCCTCACTCAGCGGCTTAATGGTAACGATCTGCCCCACAGGAACACAGCCCAGGACATTCTCCAGCAGGTCCTCTTGAGTGCTAAGAAGAGACATCAGTGCTGCCGGCGGTGACCTGGGAGACAATGACCACACAGCACCATTTACTTGTCTCGCAACAATTTACTTAAAAACTTCAAGCATTAAAAGAAAAAAATCCCCTATTTTCCAAAAAGATGTTCCCATGCTATAAAAACAGATACTTACACCTGATCACAGCTGCAGAAAACTCCTACCCAGCTTTCTGCTGTATTAGAAAACAAGTTACGTGGCCAGAGAAGCACTTGGTCCAGGTAGAAGCGGGTCAGGGAGCCCTTAGGCTTCATGTCTTACCAATGGGAGGAGGGTGGCTGAGCTTCACCTTACTGTCCACTTCCGGTTCCTACTGTCTGCTCACTTCGGAACATGTCAAAAATCATCACAATTTATCCGATCCTTTTCATGTTAATAGGAGCATCTCTCTCTGAGAAGCTTGACATGCCCATTAATTCACAGCATAGTTCACTGTCTTTACGGGATCACCTCACTCAGTACCATTCTCATGTGAACTCAGGAGTCTTCAAACTCTTCCCCACAGCCCTCTAGCGTGGTTCTTTCGTGTTTGTGCAAGCTTCCCCTGCTGGCTTCCTGCTGCTAGCTCTTTAGTCTAGACTAGCTCTTGAGTTAAAAGGCACATCTGGCCATGCCTGGCTTTTAAGCAGGTACTGGGGATTTCAACTGGGGTGCTCACGCTTCATGGAAAGGGTTCTTACCTAGTGACCCAGTTCCCTGGCCCAATAATAACATTTCTAACACCATATCTTATCCTGCTCCTTAACTACTGTTCTAGCTTCTTCCACTATATCCTACCTGCTTTGTACAGAATAGTTTGTTTTGACTCCCACTGAACAAATGAGAACTACTTGTGAGCTTGCTATAGTCCAGGAAGCATTTTGGGTGATTTAGGAAGTGGAGCAGGGAACAGAAATTCTTTCTCTCAGAGTTTGCTGAATAACTGAATAAAACAGCGACACACACTCACCATTTCCCATGTACATCTGAGCAGTCACACTTTGGTGTCTTTGCCCAGTGTTTCTTCTGTGTCCTGCAATGTTGGCATGCTGTCTATCCTGCTCCCTAATACCTGCACACATTATACAGTCTACCACAGAGCAGCAGCCTCCACTAGATTGCAAGCCCCTTATAGCTGGATTTTCCTCTGGGCTGCCAGCTCACAAAAAACGATATGGAGATTTATTATTAACTATGAAAGCTCAGCCTATAGCTTAGGCTTTTTCCCAACTAGCTCTTATAACTTAATCTGTTTCTATTAATTTACATTCTGTCAAGTTACCTCTCCTCTGTACCAATGTCCAACTTCTTCAGTGTCTCACTGTGTCTCCCCATCTTTCTTCTTCCCAGAGTTCCTCTCTCTCCCAGAAGTCCCACCTATTCTCTCCTGCCTACCTATTGGCCATTCAGCTTTTTATTAAACCAATCACAATGACACATCTTCACACAGGGTAAACAAATACTCCACAACAACCCTTACCAAAACCAATGTGCTTACTATACATTGTACTTACCCCTCTGCACTTAAATTCTGTGAACAAAACAGGGCTCAACAGATACCTGAACTACCTCACTATTTCCACAGCTACCAAAGAACCAAAGAAAGGTTTTATGAACTACAGCACACAGAACTATGTTCCACAGCAATTAAGAGAGAAAGTATGGGGTCTGGGGATATGGCTCAATAGTTAAGAGCACTGTATGCTATTGCAAAGGACTGAGATTTGAGTCCTGGCACCCACATGGCAACTCACAATCATCTATTAACTTCAGTTCCAGGAGAACACTCTTCTGTCCTCTGAGGGCACTGATATATATATATAGAGAGAAAGCACCCATACATGTAAAATTACTTTTTTTGTTTGTTTGGTTGGTTGGTTTTTCAAGACAGGGTTTCTCTGTAGCTTTCGAGCCTGTCCTGGAACAAGCTTTTGTAGACCAGGTTGGCCTCGAACTCACAGAGATCCTCCTGCCTCTGCCTCCCAAGTGCTGGGATTAAAGGCGTGCCCCACCACCGCCTGGCATAAAATTATTTTAAAAATAGAGAAAATAGTTAACATGAACTTAGGATTTCATTTGCCCTATGGAACTTCCAGAACTTATGCATACAAAATTAGTACAGATTCTGAAGTCAGAGTTTTTTTGAACTTCTTTATAAGAATCTGGAAGCCAAATTATAAGAAGAAAGTGGAACTGGGCTGACTCAGTGGGCAAAGCACTGACTACACAAGCTTAGGGACCGGAATGTGGATCCCAGAGCTCATGAAAGGCTCTACGCAGGAGCACATTTCTTTAGTCCCAGCCCCTATAGAGCAAGATGGGAGTAAAGACAGGAGAGTCCCCAGTGTCTGGTGGCCAAATAGCAGGGCAAACTGAGGCAGAAAACTGGAGAATATCACAGACAAGACGGAAAGTGAGGACAACACCCAGCATTTCCCTGGAACCTACACACTACAACATAGCACACGGTAAGCACACACTCAAAAAAAGTGAAATGAAAGCAAACAAGGCAAAAAGTCTTACAAGGCAGGTTCTTCCTCTTCATCTCCATACGATTTCAGATTATCCTGGTCATACTGTGGGAATTCAGGCATCAGTCTGAGAAGCAGAACACCATTTTTAAACATGTTTTAACAAATTATCTACTGTTTGTTAACTTGTGCTTTAGGTCAACAAGACATACTATGTGGTGAGTTTATCTTTCAATAATTCTTTTACAAAATAACTACTTATGGCCAAGATTATATAAATATGAATTACACAGGGACAAAAATGATAAAGTCAAAAACTTGTCCTTCCTATTACTATCCAGTTTTTTCATTTCTAATTTTCTTTCTTTGGTTTTGGTTTTTTTGAGACAGGGTTTCTCCATAGCTTTGGAACTTGTCCTGCCTTGGGGCTCACTCTTATAAACCAGGCTGGCCTTGAACTCAAAGGGACCCACCTGCCTTTGCCTCAATCAAATGCTGGGATTAAAGGCATGCACCACCACCACCCGGCCATCATTTAATTGTTTTAAAGATTAGAAGTAAAGACAGGCTTCCTGCATGATCGCCGCCATCGTGGACATGAGTTGCATGCAGCCCATCAAGCTGACTATGGAAACCAAAGTGCTGGACAGGACAGTTTGCAGGGGCAATGCACGCACGAAAACTTAAGGGAATGGGATAGTCGAGATGGAGGAAGGACAGTGATGAGCGCTTCTGCCTCTCTTCCCACTTCTCCGCTTCCCCCTTCTGTCTCTTTCTCCTCTCTCTCTCTCTCTCTCTCTCTCT
>LOEQ01006481.1:24028-36635 GCA_001685075.1 Bramus lutescens | reverse complement strand
AAGGCAGTTTCTTTATTAACCAATGAAAGTAACACATAGACCCTCCTACATCAAGTAACAGCTTAGGTTGTTACTAACTACCTCTTACAACTTAAATTAACCCATTTCTATTAATCTACATATTGCCATATGGCTCATGGCTTTACCTGTCCTCCAGCTTGTTCCCTCTGCTTCTCCTTGTGACC
This sequence comes from Bramus lutescens, assembly GCA_001685075.1. NCBI lineage: Eukaryota > Metazoa > Chordata > Mammalia > Rodentia > Cricetidae > Bramus > Bramus lutescens. Next base: position 36,450 of record LOEQ01006481.1, on the reverse strand, counting down.
TCTACCTTTCTTCTTCCCAGCGTTCTCTCTGCCCTGAAAATCCTGCCTAGTTATTGGCCGTTTAGCTTTTTATTGAATCACGCAGAATTACATTTCTTCATAGTGTACAAAAAGATTATTTCACAACACAGCTCCCTTCCATAGAGGATAACTCTGGGGTGGGTGGGTTGGGTTGCTACCATCATCAAAATACATTTCAGGCATCTAGAGAATGAGTACCTTGGTCTTATGGCCTGATCAGGAATCTGGCAGGTACTTCTCTGTAAACAGACTGTTACTTTTGTTTCCTGGCTGCCCAGACCCAAATTATCACACGGAAACTATATTAATTATAGCACTGTTTGGTTGATTGCTCAGGCATATTTCTAGCTAGCGCCTACATCTTAAATTAACCCATTTCTATTAGTCTATGTATTGCCACGTGGCTGTGGTGTTACCTCACTTTCTACATGTCTTGTTTCCTCAGTGGCTGGCTGGTGTCTGACCTGACACTGCCTTCTTTTTCTCTTTTTGTGTCTCTGCTTGGATTTCCCACCTGACTTTACTCTGCTAAGTCATTGGCCAAAACAACTATATTCATTAGCCAATAAAAGCAACACATATACAGAAGGACATCCCACATCATATCTCAATGTCTACTATGTATCATCTTGAATTATAGATAGTGGATGATCCAGTCATGGTATTAAAGTTCAGACCCTTGGTTTTCTGAGACAGGGACTTGATAAGTAGCCCTGGCTAGCCTGGAACTCACTTTCCTGGAACTTACTACGCAGGCCAGGCTTGCCTTGAACTCACAGATCCACCAGCCTTGGCCTCTTCAGTGCTAAGATAAAAGGCCATGCTCAACTGATGGCAAGTCTGTGTTAGGAAACTGGACTCCTGGTCAGTCATACCATGAAAACCACAAGCTGAGACAGACAACCAATTATTTTAATTTTTGTTTGTTTTTGTTTTTTTCAAGACAAGGTTTCTCTGTGTAGCCCTGACTATCCTTGGACTTGAACTGTCATAGATAACTTGCCTTTGCCTCCCAAGTGCTGGTATCGAAGATGTGCACCTGACTTTTGCTCCTTTTTTAAAAATAAAACTATTTTTAAAGTAAAAAATTAAGATTTTATTTATTTATTTGTGTATGTTTTTCGGGGCAAGGTTTCTCTGTGTAGCTTTCGAGCTTGTTCTGACACTCGCTCTGTAGGCCAGGCTGGCCGCAAACTCACAGATATCCACCAGCCTCTGCCTCCTGAGTGCTGGGATTAAAGGCATGCACCACCATGCCTGTTATATTTTATTTTTTAAAACATTTATTTATTCTGTATACAATGTTCTAGAAGCCTGCATGTATGCTTGCAGGCCAGAAGTGGGCACCAGATCTCATTATAGATGATTGTAAGCTACCATGCCATTGTTGGGAATTGAACTCAGGACCTCTGGAGAGCAGCTAGTCCTCTTAACCTCTGAGCCATCTCTCCAGCCCCTGAGATTATTTTATTTAAGTGTGTTGTTGTGTCTGTGGTAGGTATGTACACCTGAATGCGGATGTTCTTGGAGGCCAGAAGAGGTTGTAACATCCCTTGGAACTGGGGTTGCAGGCAGTTGTGAGCCATCTGATACGTCTTCTGGGTCTGAATTGGAATAGTAGTATGTGCTCTCTGTGGCTGAGCCATATCAAGCCCACCCTCCATTATTAAAATTTTGAAAATTATAGGGATATAATTACATATTCAAGTGTAATTGCAGTCCTACTCTTATACATTTTGCTCAATTTCTCCCAATAGTAATATTTTGCAAAATTTATGTAATACTATAGAATTTTGACATTGATAAAATTCATCAACTTTGATTTTCAGTCTTAGTTGTAGGTGTATCTGTGGGGTATCTATGTGGTATGCCATTCTTTTATTTGTGGAGGTTCACATATCCACAGATAAAGTACAAATAATTTCAGTGTCATATGGGTGGGTGTGTTGTATTGCCCTAGTCTAGACATTTCCACAGTCTCACTGGTACCCTTTTCAGAGCCCCAAAATTCTGGAAATTTTGTATGCAGAGAATATTTTTTTTCTCATAAATGGATAAGCTTAGGCTGCTACCAGAGGCGGCTTTTGAACCAGGGTCCATGGATGGGGTTTGCTCAGGTGGCAGTGATGGTAAAGGACTAAAGGAAGAACATGAACCAGGTCCTACAGTTGTGAAAGTATTGAGTACATTCTAGCCAAACAGGAGAGGGTGGAGTTAACGGGAGGTGGTGTTAGCACTTTAGAGAACAGCTCACTTTTTTGAGTTGAACAACACATTAAAAGACTGTTACTTCAGGAACGGTAAGCTGGAAAGTATGCATGGGATGGAAGCAGCTGAGGAGAAGGAACCTTCTGGTGGCTCTTATGGAGTCCACAGCAGATCTGATGTGTGTGGGTTTGATTGGAGGGTGTGGGTTGATGTGGTGGGAACAGAACCAAGGTCTTGTTGCACAAGACAAACATACTACCCCTGTGTTCATGTGGTTTAATGGGGACAGGAAGAGAACAATTACTTGGAAAGAAGATTAATTTTAGTGCTAAAATGCACTTTTCCTTGAATATCCTCAGTTTCCTTTGGATATTTGAGTTTCAAAAAATCTCTGTAGACTCTATTTTTTTTTTTGAGACAAGGGTTCTTTGTGTAACAGCCCTAGCTGTCCTCGAACTAGCTCTTGTAGACCAGGCTGACCTTAAACTCACAGAGATCCTCCTGCCTCTGCCTCCTGCTGGAACTAAAGGCGTGTGCCACCACCACCCAGCTGAGTCTACTTTTTTTTTAAAAAAGATTATTTATTATGTATACAACATTCTGCCTCCATGTATGCCCACATGCCAGAAGAGAGCGCCAGATCTCATTGCAGATGATTGTGAGCCACCATGTGGTTGCTAGGAATTGAACTCAGGACCTCTGGAAGAGTAGCCAGTGCTCTTAACCACGGAGCCATCTCTCCAGCCTCTACTTTTTTTTTAACATATTTATTTTGTGTGCATGTGTGTGTGGGCGAGTGAGGGATAGATCATGCCCTGGTGTGCCAGTGGAGGTCCGAAGACAGCTTGGAAGGACTACTTCTTCCCGCAGGTCCTGAGGAATCAAATCCGGGACTTGCCCATTGAGCCTTCTTCACTAGCCCCTAACTCTTTATTTTTAAGATCACGAGAATGACAAAAGTTCTTGAAGTGCTTCTTACTTTGTAACTGTAATCCCTGTGGGTTATAAGTCAGTTTGGTGAGCTCTGTGGCTTTGAGTCTTATGATTATGACTCCCTAGGGCTGTGGCCGAGATTCTCAGGAGCAGCATGCCTTGAAGCACTACTCGACACCAAGATCTGAGCCTCACTATCTGGTGCTTAGTTTGGACAACTGGAGCGTCTGGTGAGCTTCAACCCCTGTGCTGATTGACTAGAGATTATTCAAAATACTGGAGAATGAAACTTTTGGGAAATATTTAAAAGCAGAAAAAAGTAAACTGGTATTCATTTGTCTCTTAGTACTGCACAGACACAAAAATAAGTGCATAGAAGACACAGGGATCATTACCCCTTTAAAGATAGGGGCAGCAAGAACAAATTTCAAATAAATGAGAATGTAGTAAAAGGATAATTAATTTCCGCAAATCCATTGTCATACTATTATGTTGTATTTCCAAAATTGTAATATAATTAAAACATTTTTTATTTCATTGAAAACCATCTTTACAGCATATATTCACTGAATCTCATTTGTCACTTGTAAAATGCATTAATTTTGTTGGCATAAGTCTGTAGTTTAATACATACAAAAGACTGTGTGTAGTGTATTGCATACATATGAGTGTGCAAGTCACTAATGTTGAGGTCAAATAGCATCTTCCTCTGTTGCTCACCACTTACAGCCTTGAGATAGTCTCTCTCACTGAAGGGGAAGGCTGTTGGTTGGTTGGTTGGTTCATTGGTTGGTTTGACTGGCTAGCCTGGGACAATCCTGGAGTTACAGGCAGGTGCAGGCATACAGGGAATCAAAGCCAGATGCTCAGGCTGTGTAGCAAGTGCTCTTATTACACTGAGCCATCTCCCCAGACCAGAAAAGATTTAATGGACCGAGAGTGCAGCTCAGCTGCAGGGCACTTACCCAGCATGCATGCGATCTTGTGTTCCATTCCTAGAACCTCATATGGAGAGGAAAAAAAGACAAAAAACACCTTTCGATTTTAATGATGTGCCCTGAATTTTGAATTTCTATGATACTGATGTGTAGTGCCATTGTAGTGAATTTTATTACTAAATCAGTATTAAAATATATACCTAGTTATATTAAAGAGAACATGTTTTTCTTTTTAACTATGTCTGTGTAGATTTGGCTCGTAAGTGCAGGTACCTGCAGAGTTTAGAAGTTAAAGGCTTCCCAGAGCTGGAATTGTAGGTGGTAGGGTGCTGGGAACCAAACTCGGCTCTTCTGGAAAAGCAGTGCATGCTCATAACTATGGAGCTGTCTCTCCAGCTCTCCAAAATCAATCTTGTATCTTCAGTTTCTCTCTCCGTTTCTTAGGTTAGCATGTTCATGATGTGTTTGTGTTATGTGTATGTGTACATATGTGAGCACTCTTGTGCAGGCTCAGGCTTGCCACAGTGCATGTGTAGAGGACAGAGGACAGCTTTCAAGATTCAGTTCTCGCATCCATTGGGTTCTGGGGATTGAGCTCAAGTTTTCAGGATTTTGAGGCAAGCACTTTTATCCATTGAGCCATTGCCAGCCCTACTTTCATTATTTTTAGTAGGATAATTGGACAGTTAAACATCTTTGGTTCTCCAGAGTAAATAATTGGTCTCTCCCTCTTATAGTTGTCTGTTTGTCAATTTTCTTCTCTGGTTGTAGGTGCTACAAGTGCGACGAGGAAGTCAAATACTGTAGTTCAAACCGGCTGGGCCAAGTGGTCGATTTTGTTAGAAAACAAGCTGGCACTACAACTCGAAAACCAGGTGAAAGTTTGTTTCCTAATGCATACAGTGACGGTGATTTGTGTAGCTGCTTTTATTTACTCATTCGTTCCTTTATTTTTTATTTATTATTATTATTATTATTATTTTTTGAGACAGGGTTTCTCTTTGTAGTCCTGGCTGTCCTGGAACTTGCAATGTAGACCACGCTGGCCTTGATTCTCTTGTCTCTGCCTTTCAAGTACTGGGATTAAAGATGTACCCTAGCGCAGCCAGCCATTCATTTACTTTTTGAGATCACATCTCTCTGTAGATAAAGCTGTCCTTGAGTTTGTGAGGCACCTGCCTCAGCTTTCTGTTTACTGGGATTACTGGGATTACTGCTGCATGGTTCCACACCAGTTAATTTGTTACCTTTAGTATTGCACATAGCAGGTAATATTAAATATGATGCGTTTTAAACTGAGAAGCTATTTTTGTTGTTATAATTAAATAGGATGTAAAAATGACCTATTCATATGTGATTGAAAGGCCGGACTAAGGTCCTCAGAGGTCAAAGGAAGTAGGCACTGCTCTCATAACTCTGACCCAGAACTTAGTGTGAGACTGTGTGTGTGTATAAAAGGAATCAATTTTTTTTCTAGTTTTCTTCTACTGAAAGTAGTTTTTTTATCCAATATTTCTGATTACCATTTCCCCTCTCCCAATCCCTAGCCCCTCTCAGATTATCTTCACAATTCCTCCTATCCAAATCTACATCCTTTCTCTCACCTTAGAAAACAAACAGGAATCTAGATGATGATGATGATGATGATGATGATGATGATGATGATAAAATAATAAGGTAAAACACAAACAAGTTGGAAAAGGACAAAACAAACATAAGGAAAACATCCACAGGAAAATCACAAGAACAAATATAGATAGCAGAAACACACATGTTCACAGAAATCTCATAGAAACACAAAACTAGAAATCATAATAGATACAAAGGACTGTAATGGGAAAAACAAGCCCTGATATAGCATTAGGAAACAGAGACCCTCCAAAGATGCCACTGAATTCGTTATGTTGGTTAGGTACTGCTGGCATGCTAGAGAGGTGGTTCAGCAGTTCAGAGCATTGACTGTTCTTCCAGAGGTCCTGAGTTCAATTTCCAGCAACCACATGGTAGCTGACCACCACCTGTAATGAGATCTGGTGCCCTCTTCTGGTCTGCAGGGCACATACAGGCAGAACACTGTATATATAATAAATAAATGAATCTTTAAAAAAAAGGTTTCCTGGTGAGGCTTGTTTTTTCATTTTTTTGAGTGGTTATCAGTTGGTGATAGCTTCTGGGTTAGGGATGGGGTCATGTCTACTTCCACTCTCAGTACTGGGACCCCATCTGGTAAAGACCCCTGCAGGCCCTGTGTTCTGGAATCTCAGGAGATTGTGGTGGCTTCTGAGACCCTATCAGGTTGGCCACTTTGGATCCCAGGTAGAAAGTGTTTCTAGGTATTTGGAGTGGGCTGAAAGGGGATGGTGCTCAGAGGGTCCACAGGAGGAAGGAAAGCTGAGTAGTCCTCTGGGAATGGGCACAGAGGAAGGAGAGGCCAGAGCAGACGGTCTGCTCAAAGCTGGGGGTAAAGACTGGGAAACTGGAGTTGGAAGACAGGAAGGAGAATAGATCACCTACCCACCCGATCCCCTGGCTGTCTTGGCCTTTGGCTTTCCAGGAAGTGCCTCCTGCTGTTAATCAGACCTAGACAAAGGGATGGTTTGACAGAGGGGCTATCGGAGATCTGCCCAGATCCCTGGGAATGGGGCCAGAGATGGTCTGCTGCAAAACTGGGGATAAGATTTGGGGATTGGAATTGGAGGGTAGGAAGGAGAGTGAAGATTGCCTACCTCATTTCTTGGCCGGTATGGGCAGCAGGTTTCCAGGGAATGCTATAGACTTGATTTTACTGTATTCAATGATACATTTTGTAATAGAAGATTTTCAGTCTATCAGTAAATGACATGAACACACACATACATTGGTTTTTAGGCAGAGGTTGTGTTTTGTTTTGGGGAATGGTCTCTTGTACACTAACTAGCCTGAACTTACCTAGGTCCACCTGCCTCTGTCCCAAGTGCTGGAATTGAAGGCGTGTGCCACCATGTCGGGCTAGAGGTAATTGACCTTACATGTATTCAAGAATGACACTGTGCTTTTCACTCAGCAGCAGCTTCCCTTCTAACTTATGTCCCTGGCTCTCTGTGGCACTTTCTAAAGTCAGGTTCTTGGGTATTTCTGAGAAGTAAATGAATTTTGATGGTGTACAGCATTTGCTTTAAGTTTATTTTTTAGATACTTGTGTTGACAAGTATCTTTTTCAAGCCAGAGTTGTTTGTTCATGTCAGAATTTAGTTTTGGTTGGTAGAATTCATTTAAACATACTGTGTTTGCATTCTTGTTTTATGTTCCAATTCTACAAAGTAATATACATAAATGTATAAAGAATATTTATGTGATAAGAGATGATTTTATACCAAAGCATATGCTACTCTTACACTTGTCAAACCAGCTTCTATCCACAGTTCTGCATGTTTATCACTTCTGTGAGTTTACCACTACTTACTAAATATCAGCCAATAATTGATACTAGCTAAAATAAAAAATTCTAGTACAATGGCATGTGCATATTCTATACTTTGCCAAGTCTTCTTTTTCTCCCCTTTAAAGCAGAGAAAGATAATGGACACATTGAACTTGAAAATAAAAAGTTGGAAAAAGAGAGTAAAAATGAACAAGAGCTAGAGAAATCAGGAAACATGGCTAAAGAAAATATTCCCATGGACTCTGCCTCCCAGATAACCATGAAAGGACTCAGTAATTTAGGAAATACTTGTTTCTTCAATGCTGTTATGCAGGTGACAGAATTCTTTCTCTTCTTCCCTCAGGCTCTGAAACTTAGAGTTGAGTTGTATCACCCCCCCCCTTAATTCCTGGATATTCAAATTAACACGTGTTTATTGTATGTAATAAACTCTGGTAGCACTGGTGATAGAATGGCGTTTTAAGCAGTCTTAGCCCCTGCTTTCATGAGTCATGAGTTTGGATCAGGAAAACACAGGGCGGACTGGTACAGAAAGAAATATATTGTCAGAACGGTAGTGAGTGGTGACGAGACCTTTGGGATGTAGGAACAGGTATCTCTGTCCCAGTCTTAGCAGGAGACCGAGTCAGTGAACCATGGAGAGCAGGGAGAAGAGCTTGTAGTAGAGGCTCCTTGCCTAGGCAGAGAGATAATAAAGAGTCAGTGTTGGTTGTGTTCTGTTTTGGTAGAACAAACTCTTCAATGTTTGAATGACTTGGTTATGTAATTAGTCGCCCTTTTATTTCCACCCTGCACTGTAGAATTTGTCCCAAACACCAGTGCTTAGAGAACTACTAAAAGAAGTGAAAATGTCTGGAACAATTGTGAAAATAGAGCCACCCGACCTGGCACTTACGGTATGTATTTGATTCAGTTGAACTTTATAACTTTTATTTTTGAGACAAGATCTCACTTTGTAGCTCTGTCCTGGAATTTGTTCTGTAGACCAAGCTGGCCTTGAACTCACAGAGATCCATCTGCCTCTGCCTTCTGAGTGCTGGGATTAAAGGCTGCACGACCACCACCCATTTCTAACTTATTTTAAGAAAGATTCTTGCTACTGGGCTGACAGTCCATTTGTATCTGACCTAAAATCTGACCTCAAGTCTTGGCAGGCCTTCTGTCTTAGCCTTTCATGTTACGGTGTTGGAGGTGTATACCATCATGCTAAGCCAGATTTTTTACAATAATTGATCTGGGAAGATGTCTCTGTGATAGGCTTGCTGCCAACCCTGAAGACCTGAGTCCAGTCATTGGGACTGAGAATTCACTCCCCAGATGTTTTTTTCTGACTTCCCCACTTGTCACAGCACAGCATGTGTGTCTACTACTATGCTTGAAATAAATACATGTCAAAAAATAAATAAAATTCTTTAAAGTATCTTCTTTGTAAATGTCCATATTCCAAGTTGTTTTAAGGAATTGAAACTCATTCTGCCTTTTCTCCTTGGTTTTATTTCAATCTAAGATAAACAGTTTAGAACTAATACCTGTAACAAGGACCTTATGTTTGCTTGCTGTGAGCTTACCATGTTTCTTTTGTTTGTTTTGTGCATGTGTGTATTTTCTACCCTGTTTTGGGAATGTTGATAATTGTGAAGCCCAGGCCTGTACTGGGTTTTTTTTTTTTTGACATTTTCAATGGGACCTAAGTGCTATGTAGTCAAATAAATTTTACCTTCTTCATTATTGTTAGATGCATTTTGCCTTTGCTTTCTTAATTAATAGGTATTAAGCTCCTATCCACTTAAAACTAAGAAAAAGCTCAATTTTCCTTTAAAAAGTTTTTATTATCATTTGTGTGAAGTGTGTGTGTGTGTGATATGCCATGCCGTGGTGTGGGCGTACGTGTGGAGGTCAGAGACTTCCTGGAGTGGATTCCTCACCTTCCATCTTTGTGCACATTCTGGGGATTGAACTCAGATTGTTAGGCATGCTCAACAAGTACGTTAATCACTGAGCCTTTTTGTTGGCCCAGAGCTGAATTTTTGAACAGGAAGTTTATCTCTTGGTTTATATTTTGGATGTTTACATTGGACAGCTCCATCAATATCAATTGGCTTGTTACATTTTGGGAAACTAAATGATCATAAGGTTTGAGTGAAATAATTTTTATTCCTATTTTTAGGAACCTTTAGAAGTAAACCTTGAGCCTCCAGGACCTCTTACTTTAGCTATGAGCCAGTTTCTTAATGAGATGCAAGAGAACAAAAAGCGAATTGTAACGCCTAAAGAGCTCTTTTCTCAGGTCTGTAAAAAGTGAGTATCCACTTCGATGTGCTTTCAGTGAATCAGTAAGATGCTGAGAAAAAAGTTTAAGACTGACAGTTTCAGAACCAAGTGAGCAGACACATATTTCATTCCAAGTTAAAGAAGCATGCTTCATGTGGTAATTAAATCTGCCTCGGGTGTTCTTATAATAGACACATTTTTTAATATAATTTATTTAACTTTTTTTCATGTGTGTTGGTGTGGAGGTGTCAGATCCCTTGGGACTAGAGTTACAGATAGTTGTGAGCTGCCATGTGGCTGTTGGAATTGAACCCGGATCCTCTGAAAGAGGAGCCAGTGCTTTTAACCTCTGAACCATCTCTCCAGCCCCAGTAAACACAAATTTTGAGAAAACTCTATGACACTTTTACTTGGGATGAAACTCTAAGACTTTAAAATGAGCTTTGTAAAGTAGTAGAGTCATCAGTGCTTTTCTTTCTTCTGTTTTGTCTTCAGAGCAACACGTTTTACAGGGTGCCAGCAACAAGACAGCCAGGAGCTACTTCGCTACTTACTGGATGGCATGAGAGCAGAAGAACACCAAGTTAGCATACTCTGAGAATCCTGTGTTGTAATTTCATGGGCTCACCTGCCATTTCCTGCCAGTCACAGAGGCCACTGTGCTTTTAAACACTTACTTACCAGGTTTTCCAGCCAATATGCTTCTTCATTAGAATAATTGAAGAGGATTAAAATGGTTCTCTTAATTGGGATGTTTTCGTTTACTCGATGCAGCAATGCCATCTTTAAAGGCTCACTCTGTTACACTAGACCCTACCTGGAGAGACGCTGAACACTGGGAAGTCCTTATTGCAGCACATTTTCACTTTGCTAGAGTCTGAGGACAGTTTTTATAACTGAAAACTCTTGTTAATTACCAGTATATGCAATGCATTTTGGAAATATGAATTTAATTAATTGCACTAGTAACAGTAATAATTCATTTAATTCTGTACTTATCCCAGGCACTGCTCTGTTTCATATGAATTATCTTACTGAGTTCTTGATCCATCCTATGAGGTAGATTATTTTCTTACCCCATAGGTTGGTGTAGAGATGTTTCATGCTTAGTTCAAATCACTCGGTAATGACAGAGCAGGACAGGATGTGTTAGAGCTGGTTCTTGTAGCTGTGGTGTGGCCTCACTAGCATTGTCAGTGTCTTCCTGAGGTGGTGGCATGTTCCGTAAAGCAGTGTTGAATAGGTTGAAGGTCTCAAAATGCTAACACCATACCTGTATTCAGAAGTTTGCTTTATAGGCTTAATAGGCATAATTTTTCTTAGCTCCTTGAATTAATTTTGATTTATTTGAATTAATTTGTGATTATCTTAGTAAATTTGGGGAGCTACATCTCAATCCTTTCTTGAATTTATTACATATTTTTTAAGGAAAATAACTTTAAAATTTAATAGTATATATATATTCATTTTATTACTTTTAGAGAGTGAGTAAAGGAATTCTTAAAGCATTTGGTAATTCTACTGAAAAATTGGATGAAGAAGTAAAAAATAAAGTTAAAGGTAATGTCTGACTTTTTGAACTAAAACACTGTGGTTGAATTCTTCTGTACCATAGGACAAGATTACTGGCACATATGTTTGGAACCCTGAATTATTTTAAACACAGTCTATCCATGTTACTATGAGTTTTATATATTAATTGGTCCTCCCAGTGGTCAATATTTTGGAGAAGTTTAACTTGTGAAATATTCTTTTTATGCATTAATATATTGAGACCTATAAAGATAGAATTAAGATAACATCACAATTTTTCAAAAATTGAATTATGACTAACCATAGCTCAGACAGGCCTAGAATGCACAGCTCTTTCTGCCTTAACCACTGGAGTGCTGGAATTATGGGTGTGAGCCATCACAATTGGCTTTGTCCGTAGGACTCTGTGATGACGGGGTTCTCCTGCAGAGACAGAACTACCTACACATATAGCTACCGAGCATTGGACACAGGACTGATGAAACACAAGAACTACATTTTGATTTTCATTTAATTTTTGTCAAATGACCGTGGTGACTAACGGATACCTCCTTAGCATCCTGTAGAGCCTGGCCAGTATCCAAATAGTGTCTACTGGACCATCTGTTGTAATACCACTTGAGTAATGCTTATGCATTTCATGAATTTTGAAAATTAAGTGGTGAGCTATTCAACTACTCTGACTTTAAACGTGTCAAGTATTGCCAGTACTGGAGAAAATCAAAGGGAACATTCTGCCTGATAGTTTGCAGAGTTTGTTTTGTTTTTAATTACAAAAAAGTTCAGTTTTAGAGCTCATAAACCAAATTACACATTTTCTTTTCTTTTTCTAAACTGCAGTCTCTTATCTGTTGTGTTCAAGTGTTCATGCTGGATGGAACAAGGCAGTGGTCCTAGCAGCTAGCACAGTCTGAGCCTGTCATTTTACTGACACGATAATTGAAAGTCTTACTGAGTTGTAGCTTGTTCCTTACTAATAAATAGACTTTAGATAAGTTTTTTTTTTTTTTATTTATAACAAGGTTGGGCTGGAGAATGGCTCCGTGGTTAAGAGCACTGGCTGCTCTTTCAGAGGTCCTGAGTTCAATTCCCAGCAA